>VDFB02166550.1:0-13989 GCA_007258455.2 Sequoia sempervirens | reverse complement strand
GTGTGCCTTCTTCAACGAGTGAATAATTTTTCTTTTGGGTGCTGACAAGGAGATCTTTTTTGGCTAATGTGGATGGGATTTTTTGATGCTACTACAGTGACAAATGTGCCTTTTGGAAGATGATTTAATCTTCTACAACATATGTAATTTTGTCTTTTTATTTCCCCTACTTTGAAATTTGTAAATATAACCATCCTGGGAATCTCCAAAAATTGAAATGAAATTGAATTTCAAATGAAAATGTGCTGTGTTGTACTCTATGAGGCTTGGTTTGCTCCCATGTTTCTATAAATGGGAATTGTGGCCAATTACAAGAGGTTGGATGTTTGCAATTGATCATAGAGGGAATTGTAAAGGGTTTCATCGAGCATTTTAGTGTCAAGTCTTAGATTCAAGTCTGCTAATATACATGTAATTTTGATAGCAATACTAGCAGTATAGTACAGAACGATGCAAATTCAAAGCCATTTTCTCTCCTATGTAATCATTTCATGAGCTATAAATAATATAATCAAAGGTTATTTTATTTGTCTCCTTTGTTTCTCATTGTATGTGTGGTTTTATTCTTGCTTGTTGACTCAAAGAATTAATGTACATGCTTGAGTAAGGATACTAGTTTATGTTAAATTGAGTGCTAGGATATTGGTAAGAAGTGGTGGTTGAGATATAATGTTGAAATATTGTAATGCAGTATCTTCAAAGCTTAATTGATGTCATGTGTGAAATTTTTGTCAAGTTATGTAAATGTTAGAATTGACTCTATTCCAAG
Source organism: Sequoia sempervirens (assembly GCA_007258455.2). Lineage (NCBI taxonomy): Eukaryota > Viridiplantae > Streptophyta > Pinopsida > Cupressales > Cupressaceae > Sequoia > Sequoia sempervirens. The sequence goes on along the minus strand of VDFB02166550.1, from coordinate 13,220 downwards.
GATCTAGGCACTGATCTAAGTGAGGTATTTGTGTTGCATTTAGTTGGTCAATTCAATAGCAAATCAAATTTATTAAATCACATTTTATACTATGGGTTACCATTCTCATCTAGGTTTCACAGAGTCCAAAGAGTAGAAGTAAGGGCCTAGTAATCCCTTGTTTGTTGAAAATCCTGTGTATTAGTAATTGTGGCAAATTCATAGGCATATGGTGAGATCAAGTTTGGTTTTAAAAACAACCAACCTTGGCGTGTCCCCCTTGAATATTTTAGCTAAATCTCTAGCAATAAATTATGTTCTAGGTGTAGACACTGAAAAATGAATAATACATTCTCATCTTATCATTTCATCATTATCCTTATCATTTCTTCTATCAATATTAATTAAATATTTTTAATTATTTAATTAAGCAAACATTTTCCTCTTTTCATCCATAATAATTAATTATTTATCTTAATCTTTTTATCATATCTACACTAATTGAATAATTATTTAGTTATTTAATTAATTCATCTCTTATTATTTTCTCTTCAACATTAATTAACATTAAATTCAATTTATCTTTGGTCCTCTATAATTAAATAATTTTTAAAAAGTATTTAATTATCTAACACTCTTTTATATAAATTAAAAATAATTAAATTAAATTAAATATTTTCTTCTAAAATAAATAAATTAATACTAATTTATTTATTCAACTATCATTTTGAATCCTCTAATATTTCCCTCCTTTATCAAATTCAAATTATAGGGCTTACCCTATCTTGAATTTTCCCATCCATTGATCTTACAAATTAATCTTCACCATTGATTAAATGTTAAGTGAACTATTTAAATAAGAATCTTTTATTTCATTCATATCCCCTAGCACTTTTATTATCAAAGATATTTCTACCACTCAAGTATTCAAGTGTTAAAGCATTATCAAGATTTCAATCATTATCAAACATTTTTTAGAATTTAGATTTTTAAAGGGTGTGAAGTTGCAAGCTATGGACGATGGCTTCCTAATATTTTAGTAGGTGTTCCTAATAAATTTTTAGGAGTTTATAATAATGCACAAGCTTCAATTTTTCTTGAATCTAATGGTCTAGTGATTATATTTAACTACAAAGAATCTTAAACCCAACTTTATAATTACATCTAAATAATTATTAGTAGTAATTAAAAAATGAAAGATTAACAACATCTAGTAGCAAAATTTTAGGAATTGAGTGGGGAAAAATTTCAACCCCACCTCAAAACTATCCTCTTAAATAGAAAGTTTAACAAGTAGGGACTCCTATTTTCTTGTACAAGATTATAGTTTATCTTGTTGTATACTTTTATTTTTCTTATAAGACTCCTTCCTTCACAAAAATAGTTTTTGTAGTGGCACCATGGGACTCCTTTTATTGGAGTAGGGATGAAAGTTTATTTAACCCACTTCCTAAATTTCTGCTACCAAATGCTATTTATCTATTTTATGAATTTCTACCAATAATTCTTTAGATTTAGCTATATAGTTGTAGATGTTATTCTACATTTTACACTCTGTATTGCCATCAAAATATTCATAAGATCTTAATTTCTTAAAATCTTGGAGCTTAAAGTTTTAAGCTTGTTCGTTATTATAAAACTCGTAAGATCTCATGTTTATAAACGCTTTTGAAATTTATCAACAACACCTATTGAGATATTTAAAGAAGTTCCTCCATAAAATTGCAACCTTAACCACCCTTTAAATAATGTTGTATCTTGATAAATCTTATATTGTCATTAAAAAATTTATATACAGTACAATTCCTTAAAAATAGATTGACATTTTATGAAGTTTACATACTTTTAATCTTAAAATAATTACAAGTTGTGACTACTAAGTTAACATTAAGTGGAAAGATAACATTCAATAACACATGTATATATAATTCTTGTAAAAAAAATAAATAACAATCATTAAGTCTTCTACATTTGAGTTTTTATCCCTAACTCAATAATCAATCCTCAATCTATCTTCTAATCAATCCTCAATCTATCTTACATGAACTGCTTAAAATGACAATTGAAATTGAGTAAAATACCTCAGAAATCTCATATACTTTATAACTTAATACAATAACAATAATTTGTACGATAAAATTAATTATTAAAAAATTACTTAAATCTCATATCTTTGCCACCATTTAAAGACACAAACTACCTAAAACACAAAATACTGTGAAGGAAAAGGAAAGCAGGTAGAAGTTTGAATTTCCTACTCATCCTGTCTACGGCGTGCAGTAGATGCGGAGAAAGAAATACAATATATGAAGAGAAAGAAAAGGAACTTTTTGTCTTGCAATGCTCTTGTTTCCACGACATTCACTACAAAGACTTCTGAATTCAATGCGTGACTGAAGGGCAGTTCTACACCGTGGAAGAAAATTCTTCGGTACAAAACGGCAAAGCTACTTGAGACGCAGGGGACGAGTTGAAAGGCAGAGGAGGATTACTTACATCATCACCATTTCCTTCCAACATTTGAACTACCCTGCTCATGCTCGGTCGATCTGTTGAGGTGTACTGAATGCACCATAGTCCTACTTTGACCAGTCTTATTGCTTTCTCCTTCTCTTCACATTTTATTTCTGCTTTATCACTTCCTCTCAACCTCCTCTCCAACTGCCCATTCTCCATCAATTTGAATGCCCACTCTGGAAAATACACTTCACTAGATCGGCTTACTTGCACATCAAAATTCTTCCTTCCTCCAGCCATTTCCAATAATACCATTCCAAAACTGTAAACGTCTGATTTGTCCGTCACAGACCCAATATTTCTATTCCACACCTCTGGCGCAACATACCCTGGCGTCCCTCTCGTTGCAGTCATTGATATGTGATCATCTCCCCTGCCACACAATTTTGCTAGACCAAAATCAGCTATTTTCGGTGTGAAATCCTTATCTAACAATATATTGTGGGGTTTAATGTCAAAATGAACTATACGTCGCTGGCTGGGCTTAAACATCACACACTAAGCGCTGACTGCTTAGGTGGATGTTTCCTTTAACTCAACCCTTTACTCGGTTGAGTTATGTTTTGGCTGTTAAAGTTTTCAGTTATGTTGTCGGTTGTTTAAATGTTCTGACAATGTCAGCAAATTTTAGCAGAGTACGATAGTTTGGGAGTGGGTTGAGCTGATTTTCATCTCATGGGCGCTGCATTTACTGACTGCCGTGACAAAAACTATGCAATATGTGAATGTGGGAAGAGTATTTTTAAAACTTTTGACATATATATTTATTATTTTATTTTTATTTTATTTTATTTAATATATATTATTTTTTAATTTTTTAAATATTTATGATATTATTAGAATTTAATAGAAATGGAGTATTTTATTTTAATGTAAAAAAAATTTAAAAAAAATATTGATATTTTTTATATTAAATTAATTTAAATACTTTTAATATAAATTAATATTCTAATTTTTGATAAAATTGTTTATTTATAATTTTATAATTCGATTATTGATAGACATAATTTTTAAATTTTAAAAATAAAATTTGAAATCTTATGTATAAGATTTCATATAATCCTTTAAATTAAAAGAAAATATTATAAAATAATATAATTATTTTGAATAAAATGTAAGTTTAGTTTTTATAAAATTTCATATTTTAAAAATTGAATGTATTTAATTTTTATGAACTTTCGTATTTTCATAATTGAATACATTCAAAGTGTTTTATATATTTAAAAAAAATCTTTTAAATATGTCATGATAACAAATTATTACATATAAAATTATGTGTTACACATAATTCATGTTTTTCAAATTGTATTCATAATTATTTGAATATTCTTTTCTAGTGAATATATTAATAATGTTAAAAACTAATATTTAGTTTTTTTAAAAAAAAAATCCTTTAATGATGTTAGTCATATATTAAAGACATTTGTTTATGTTATTTATGTTACTTGGAAATTTAATTTAATACTAAATATTTTAAAAATTGAGTTGATAATAGTTGAGTATGATAAGATTTGATGTAACAATGATTTCACTTAGAAATTTGGATATATTCATTAATTGGATTACCTTAGTGTTGATTCTAAAATTATGGATCAATTATATGCTATGATGATCTTACCTTAATGTGTAGTCTAATCTCACAAATTGTGCACTTCTACTATTTGATTCACTAAATTTTCTGCTCCTTATCCATTATTAAGGATTGGTAATATTTAAAAACAACTTAGAGAGAACACTTCATCAAAAGGTTCAAATTCTCATGAGTAAACCCTTTTAATTAAATTGATATTATAATCATAACAAACATTGATAGATAATAGGGAAGTTATTAGATGTTGATTATGGTGCAACATTATGGTCTTTTAAATCTTCAATTCCAAGTATTCCTAAAACAACTTCTTCTTAATGTGAATGATTGATTAAAGAATGATTATTTGTAGATGACTTTTTAATGCTCAAATGAATGTCTTTAAATACCAAGGCATGTAATAACTCATTTCACAAGTGTGTATCATGTAAGTTCCCAACAACTATGAAAATACATGTATCAATCATTTTATTTTTTTATTTTTTTCTTTTTGACTAAGATCTATGTCATGCAAGATAGATCTTGTGTGCCACATAAATGAATATCTTGAAATAGAGGATGAATGTTGAAAATATAAGCTATTAATAAGGTATGGTGAATAAGTATAAATATGACAAGGATACAATCAAAGGTGTTGAAATGTGTGCAAGGAGGAGTGAATGAAGATGGATCATAGCAATCATGGAAGTAGATAAAATTGGAATCTGTGTCATATGTCACTACATAATTATATAAATTTGATTTCTCAAAATGAACCTACAACTAAAAGAAACTTTATATAGGTTAGCTAATTTCACCAATATATTTTTCCTCCATTTTAAGTTACATCAAAATCCTCATGATTGTGTATCTAAAGAGAATGCATAAACATGCATTAAGTTGCAAATGTACTTAGTCATAAAAAATACACTATGGTCCATATAAAGAAATTGGCCTAGAACTATATATCTTCACGATTGTTCATATTTGGAATGCTTGCTCCTTAGAAACCCTACAAAAGAAAGAGAAAATATGCAATGAGCTATGTGTTTCTCACAAGTAGAATACAAGGGTCATAAAATTTCTTGAATGTGTTAGAAAATTAAAAAAAGTAGGAATAAGGCTAGGAAAATCTTATTGTATAAAGAATAGTGTGACATATTGGGTGCTACCACATTATGCAATCAAAATATAGCATATTAGGTATTTTCATGTCATGTTCTAAAGCTCTATTTAGAGATAGTAATGAATATTTGTATTTTTGTAACTATATCTCTTTTCAAGCTTGATAAGGAGAGTTAAAGATAACATGTACCCCTTTAAATTGTTCATGTTTGTTGAATGCAAGGAATTAAAGAAGAGAGGAAAATAACACAAAATTTAAATGTATGTTAATCGTATAGAGCATGTAAAGTAAATCACTATCATAGATACATCATGTAACAATCAATAAGACATATATAAAGATAGTGTCATGCCCATATTCTACACCCCAAATGGACACTAACAACCTAACTATCTTTAGCAAATATTATTAGTTTTGCAAATAGTGTTTTTTTTCTTAAAACAAAACTAACATACTATAGTGCTTAAGTCAATAGACAATGATCTCATTAGCTAAGAGTAAATGTGGTTATGAGAATTTTTTTATTTAAAACTAAATATCTACTTATTGTGGATCATCAAAACATACCTCTTATCTACTCGACATCTCATGTGTTCCATTGCGTCAAAGTCTCCTCGCTTCCAATACCTATACCTGCAAGGTCTACATGACTTGGTGCACACATAAGATCAATGGGTCATAATTACATGAACACCATCATAAGCAATATAACAACATATTTTTACATATAAAATTATAATTTACAACACCGGAAGAAAATGACAAGACCTAAAATAGAACTCAGAAGGAAAGTCCTACACACCCGACCTAATTCCTTGGGGGCTCGTCTCTAATGGCCTTTCCTATGTATATAATTTGTAGAGGAATCGTAATTCAACACTTTGAGTTTGGACCAACTCTTATTTGGTTGGTCAACTAGATAGAGTTACCACTAGGTTCCAAAGAGGTCTCATCCTTGATTTAACACATAATCCTTTAACACAACACCATACTTTAATAGCCAATAATAAAGTTCAAGGAGGATGCAACACTAACAAGGATAACAATTTCATCAAGATCCTTCAAACAAATAGGACCCTAGTTACAAAATTAGGCATCAAGAGAAGACTTACAAATTATCTCACTAAAAAGGTTTGTGTCTTATCCATATCCTAGGAGATACTTTATTAGAGAAACCCCTAAAAGATTCACATATATATACATCATAAGTCTAGAACGTTAAGGTACCAAAAGGATTTTTGATATGGTAAAAATAGTTCAAGAAAGAGAATCAAGTTGATAGGTTAAATCCATTTGCAATGGAGAATACATTTCTATTTGAGCATAAATTATCTCATTATCTTGAACAAATAGAGGTGGAACAAGGAATACGCTTTTGTAAATCATTTATTACTACATATTAGACAATCATGTAACTTTTCATAATTAAAATAACAAATAATTCAAATGAGTGTATAAGTATATCTCATACCTTTTTAAATCCTTCATGCATTAACAATTGGGAATCACTTGAAACTCAAGATTTTGCACAAATTTAGGAAAGGATTCACAGAACACCCTCAAAAGGTCAATTAAAATATCATCTCTTTTTAAAATGCAAGGAATAGGTAGTTATGTCTTCAAAGTATTGTGCTATAATGAAATGGTTCATTTAAAACAACAGGTAGTGCAACATCATGAAAGATGAAATGATGAAAGAGCACATAGCAAGTGATATAAAATTACACATTGCAATACTTGGATGTTTACACCTAAGAACACACTGCAATTCCCAATTGGTCTATGATAATAAAAAATCTCCCTACATTATCCAGACCCACTCCAAATTTTTCCCAACCTAGCTAATTGAAACAAGTAAAATAACTGTAATTAAATACACATCACTTCAAGAACTAATTTTAGTTTAATCCAGGTAGAAGACCAGGTAAAAGAGTATCTACTTCAAAGCAAGAAAAAATCAATAAATGAATACCTAGACCCCATGTATCACATATAGAGCGAAAAAATTAAAGTGATGTTTTGCTAAAGGAATTTTAAAACCAAACAATATGCTTTAAAATAGAAGTAGATATACAAATAAATAATCAGTTCCTAAAACCAAACATATATTTAAACCCTTTTCCAACCATCAGACATTGAGACGTAAGGTCTTCTATTCTACATGCAGGTTGATTCATTCCCCACTTCCTATGCATGAGCAAGTACATATACTAATTTGGTCTCCATTTTCAAGTTACTGGAGATTCCTGACGCTACCCCACAACTCCTCCTTATCCATCCCCCCAAAATGCACACCATACTACCCTATCAGATATGCATGCAAAAATGTGGATGCAAGGACAAGGCACGTGGAACTATTGGAAGAAAGCTTCAAGAAATGTGGAAATCATATATTCAAACCCTTTTCCATGCCTCCAAGAGGTAATAATAGTTTTTTTCACATCTTTTACATTACCATTAATTTGATTATTCATTTGACGTGACTATGAGACAATTATTAGTAATATTCTTGTTATAGCACAAATGTATATATATTAATCTTAGACCTTTGAGGTTGTTACAAAACTTATTATGAATTCCCTCTTGAGGATTTGGGAACTATTTTATTTCTTATTTATTTATTTTTTGATTACAAGAATGGTTTATTATTAATGAGTCACTATTATAACATTTAATATATCTTCAACACTAACATTGATGATGCCTATCAACATTGCCATTGAATTAATTATTTCCACTTAAATATTAAATTTGGATCTAATTATCATAATTAAGAAGGGAGAGTGTTTAATATTAAATCTATTAATATTCGTATCAATTATTAATACCAAAGCTATTAATATTTATATTAAATATATATAGTAGTAATTAAACCCATTAATATTAATATCATATGTTAATAGTATTAACGCTAATAATATTATCCAATGTGATATTAACATTATTTCGATGTTGCTAAATATACCCCTTCCTTCTTTTTTAAAACATAACTATTTCAATACTTATCATTCAAGCACCCTTGGTTATCCATATTACAAGGAATTTTATTCTCATCATCTTTACCACATTAAAGATAATTTTACCACACAAAAGAAAACATGTAACAAACCAGAATAATCAAAGAATGTAACTTTGAATCACAAGAAAAATAGCTCAATAGATGTAAACATAACTAGGGGTGTTTTGGAATCCAATTAAGAATAAAAGTGCAATCAAAGGCTCTAGATTGACCAAACCAATAAATCCTTTTAATGAAACAATTTCTTGTAATATTTCCTTAAATACCTCATTCCCTTTTATAATGAAGTCTCTATAAACATGTGCATTTAATTTTATAATGAAGTTCCTATAATTACACTATCAAAAGAGGTCATACCAAAATAAACATAACCCCATAAAAGGTCATTCGATCACCCACAAATCAATAATCCTTATCAAGCATCTAAGTCATCAAGAAGCTACATCACACACAAAAGGAAACGTATTACAAAGTAAAAGGTTTGACTAAATCCATAAAAAAGAAAGCACATATTACATGTAAACACATAAACTATCATAATATTTATTAAACTCCTATCCGGTATTTACTATCCACATATCCTTTGATTTCTATGTAGATGTTGCTAAGGTCAAATTTATTTATGTGAGTCAATTGATATTGTGACCCTTATAATTTCTTACCTTCCATTAACTATTTATGACATAATGATAATTTTTACATTAAGAGTATTATCACATAGTTTTAAAATTAACATCAAATATCCCTAACTGCATTAATGAGAATCAATGGGGCGTCCTTACAGATGAGTGTTGAAGCACATGGACTATAGATAAAAATCTAGGCATACAAGATTAACCCTAGTATGAAATTTAATGGTAAGGTGAAAATGGCCCTAGAGGAGCAGTATAAGTGGTATGAGGAGGCATGGTTTCCCCAATGTGGCTCTTACAACATGGTAGTCATGTGATAACATATGATAAGATAAGAAGTGTATGATGCGCCCAATGTGGTAAAGGTAGCTCTAGTAACATAATCAAGCATGTAAGCATAAGATGATATGGAGAAATTCAAATTGCATTCAATGTAATATGATAGCGTGTTGTAAGAAAAGGACAACACAATGGATAAAATAAGATGGTCCCAATCTAAAAGGGTATCTCTAGAAGTGTGATAGAATAATATGAGTGAATATGGAGGAAGAATGATGCCTCACAAAACAATAGGATGATATGGCACTAAAGACACAATATGGCTACATAAGTTATAAAAGTAGGCATGAGCTCACATAAGAGTAATCTAGGAATGAGGTAAATTGATAAGGCACATAAATAGAATGCAATGATATGACATGGACATGTGATCTAAGCATGGTAAAAGGTCATAAGTATAAGCATCAAGTAATCAAAGTAGAATATAGGTATTACAAGGGATGGGATCATGGGTATATAGACATTAAAGAATAAGAAACTATCATGATAAAATCAAGCATAGATGAATAAAAATTAGAAAAGTAAGGAATAAGGAAAAATAGAAAAAAATTGGCAAAGATGAAAAAATATGGATAAGGTGCAAGGTAATAAAAAACAATATAAAGACTTAGAAAAAAAATCAAGTGAAAAGAAAAGTGTTATGTGTACATTTGATTTAATCAACCTAAATAACATAACGAAAAGTCTTTAGCATATGACTAACATCATGAAAGGTAAGTTTTTATTAAAACCACATATCAATTTCTTAAGAATATTAAAATAACTAATATATTAAGAAGAAAAATTATTCAAAATATAATGAATACAATTTGAAAAAAAATGAATTATTTGTTATGTGATTTTTTATATATAATATATTTAAAAGAATCATTTTAAAATATTTTGAATGTAAAAACTTAAATACATTCAATTGTTAAAATGTAAGTTTAATTTTTAGAAAATTTCATATTTAACAATTGAAAGTATTTAATTTTTTACATTCAAATTTTTTAAAAATATATAAAATATTTTGAATCTATTCAATTATGAAAATATGAAAATAAAATTAAATACATTCAATTTTTAAAATATGAAATTTTATAAAAACTAAACTTACATTTTATTCAAAATAATTATATTCTTTACTTTATTTTTATTAATTTCTAATAATATTCTAAATATAAAAAAAATAAAAAAATAATATATATTAAATAAAATAAATAAATAAATACATTCAATTTTAAAATATGAAATTTTATAAAACTAAACTTACATTTTATTCAAAATAATTATATTCTTTACTTTATTTTTATTAATTTCTAATAATATTCTAAATATAAAATAATATAAAAATAATATATATTAAAATAAAAAAATAAAAATAAAAAATATATATATATATATTTCAAAAGTTTTAAAAGTACTCTTCCCACATTCCCATATTGCATAGTTTTTGGCACGGAAGTCAGGAAATGCACACCCATGAGATGAAAATCAGCACAGTCCACTCTCCCAAACTGGCGTACAGCGGCTAAAATTTGCTGACATTCCACTCTCCCAAACTGTTGTACACCGGCTAAAATCTGCTGACGTGTCAGAACATTTAAACAACCGGCAATATAACTGAAAATTTAACAGCCGAAAACATAACTCAACTGGGGTAAAGGATTGAGTTAAAGAGACATCCACCTCAGCAGTCAGCGCTTAGTGTGTGATGTTTAAGCCCAGCCTACGTCGCTGACAATCTTGGTGTAGATATGCGATTCCGCGGGCTGTGCCCAAAGCAATTGAATAAAGCTGGTCTCCATTTAGAATTTCTCCTCTCTTTTCTCCGCCAAATATGAACTTCTCCAGAGATCCATTCGCCATGTATTCATATATGAGCGCGCTTCTAAATTGATCAAAACAATACCCCATCAGGCGGACCAGATGAACATGGTGGATCCTTCCAATGGTTGCAACTTCGTTCATAAACTGAGTTTCAGTTTGTCTCGACTGATCAAATATTTTGACGGCCACCAAATCACCTCGGGATAGCTTTCCTTTATAAACCACACCGAAACCTCCTTCCCCCAATTTATCTGCGATGTTGCTGGTGATCTTCAGTTGAGAATAGGAATATCTGCTGGGCACTTCATGGGCATAATCATCAAGAAATTGCTCCACTTTCGTAAGAGAAGGTTCCATCGCCATTCGAAGCTGGAGCTCCTTCGAGGCCGATGATCTTTTGCGACAAAAACCCACAAGCAGTATCGCACTTATGAATAAAACACCGCTTCCAATGGCCGCACCTGAAATTAGATAGAAGGTTTTGGATCTCAGACATATAATTTATAGTGACATCACTGAAATATGAAGATACAGATTAGAGATAACGGCACTCACCTAGAACAACGGTTTTCTTGGACTTTCCTGCAACTAATATATCAAGACGATTATTTATAATAAGTAAATTCAATGTTCGTTACATATAGAGTTTGCATATTGACTTCTGTAATTCGATTTCAAGAATCTTGATTAGGAGTCTTACCAGTGGAGCATTGTGAATAGGACATAGCATCGCAGTAGCAGAAAGATGAGGTTCTCAGATGAGTACAATTTATGTGATCTGCCTCGTAACATGGATAATTACAATCTTTGCTTGCATACCATGTTATATTGACCCCTTCGCCAATAATCTCAGGCAGATGTTCTCCCGATTTTAATTGTAACTCAGTTCCATTCACTGCAATCCTGAAGTCCGATACACAAACTGTGCCTGGAAGACTGGCATTGTTGTATGGATGGTCTTTACACATTAAACCGGGCAAGTACGGCTCTCCATACGACCCAGAATTAGTGCATTCTTTTGCCAGTGTTATATTTGTGTATCCATCTACAATAAGGAATTGGTCGGCACTCCAGAATTGATCATAGACAGTCTCTGATAAATTACATGCATCTCTCTGAAATTGCTTGTATATTATTATCATGGTAGGGTAAGAATATGCCGCTACCTATTGGGAGTAATTGTGGGGTTCCTGTATGTAGTATTGGTAGCCACCGATAGAAATTAGAGGCATCTCGGCTGCGTTATCACACTCCAGCTGAAACGCAGGGTCACCACAGCCGCTGCCCTTTCTTCCAAATGGATAATCCAGACTGTAATTCCCACATCTGAAAACCTCGCACGCTCCATTACAGTGAAAGGCCAACCATGAGACTGAAATTGCGGCAAAGAAGAAGAATCGGCGATGGAGAAGAGTGAGAACCATGTGAAGTGATTGCGTATTCATGCAATAGAATTGAATGAAGGCATGTGAGAAGCAGGGGAATATCAAAATGAAGTTAATGGCGAGAGAAGTCGTTGAAGACTACAATGAAAGTAGGTAGAAAGAGCGATCAGACGCAAGCAATGTAGACGTTAAACTTCACGACTATTTCTTTCTGGCATTGAGTTGACTTTTGATTTAAAAAGGTTGAAGATGTATACAAATCGTAAATCATAAATTAAAATATAGTGTTACACACCTAAATCATACATTGAAAGAGTGAAAACAATTGAAAAAGTCGTAGAAATGTGTCGGGAAACCTGGGTCAATTATTAAAGAAGGGGTATTGAAAACGGCATTAAATCTGTCATGCCGACTTTTAACGAGGACATAACACACCACTAGTCATTTTATTTATTTATTATTCTTATTGTGCACAAGATGAGAAAATAAAGAATGCGCCTATTTACGTTTCAGATTTTACGGTTTAATATTTCAAAAATTATAAAATTTAATCAAAGATAACAAGTTTCCACAATCTATGTTATTAATTGCTCAATGATTTATGGATTCAATTGTGTGATAATTTTTTGCATCAATTTATGGATGCAAAAATTATCATAGAATCGAATCCAAAAATCATTCAGCAATAAAATTAATGTTTAAAATATCATTAATTTGAACAAATTATAATCTTAAACAAATATTTTTTTGGTCAATAATTCTCTTGTAATTGAATTTCAATGTTGTTAAATTTAATTATTTATTCTTGACTTTTTAAACATTTATTCTCATTATGATGATTTAATCA
>VDFB02166549.1:0-14259 GCA_007258455.2 Sequoia sempervirens | reverse complement strand
CATATCAACCAGAGTTATAGGCTCTTTATTGCGGCAAGAGGTAATCACTCTTCGATCATGCTATAATTACATCCTATCCTGTTAAACTTGAGACAACCTGAATGCACCCAATGATGATTATTGACACCTACATTATACAACCTGAATTAACTACATTAAATGAGTGCCTCCATTTCTATCACAAAATAGCCACATTAAACTTGGGTCACACATGAATGCATCCTGTATTTGCTATAGCACAACTGTGCCAAATGACCAATACAGTTATGGATCACATAATTACATTCACAAGAATCTGTTCCTCCGTTGTGATCTTATGGTGATTCCACACAACAAAATCTGGACATTAAATTCTCAAAACCTCTACAAATGAAATCTGATGAGATATTGCTTTAAAATATGATTTTCAAACCTGGAACTACAAATCTGACTTACTGAATTCTGCAAAAAGACAATGACTATCCTCAACCTGGTGATATCTTCTTGAATTTTTTCTGATTTTTCCCAGGAAAATCGTCAGTAGTTCTCCACAAACTGTCTCAAGTAGAAGGCAAATGCCCATGCATAATACATCGGTAGCGAACTCACTTTTCTTTATGCGATACAATTTGATTTTTAATTTTTCATGTTTACGTGAACTTGTTAAGCCGAAAATAATGAGCATTTAAATGACTTTACCGGGTTATTCGATATTTCGACGGACGTCGGGGATAAACTTTCGAAACAATTGGAAATTACACATCAAATTTTACAAGCACCCGACGAACATCGAATTTTACATATTTTGTCGGACAGTTTCATCGTATTTTGCAGTCAAATGTATTAGTGCAAGTACGTCATCATCGTTGACACCCTTTATAGATGTGCCCTAGACAATACCCTTCTACGATGTATCAATATTGAAGAAGCACAAGCGACCTTGCATGAGGTAGACAAAGGTATATGTGGAGCCCATTCTAGTGGTCCAACCCTGGCTAAAAAGATCATGAGATTGGGCTACTATTGGCCTACAATGGAACGAGACTCCTATCTCTTTGTCAAAAGATGTCAACAATGTTAGATCCATAGAGACTCGATACACACGCTAGCACAAGAATTGTGTTTGATAACATCACCATGGCCCTTTTCCCAATGGGGAATCGACCTCATAGGTAAGATCCATCCCATCTCTTCCAATGGCCATAAATTCATTATCACCATGACTGAATACTTCACTAAATGGATTGAAGCTATTCCTATGACATACATCACCAAAAAACAAATTTCTAAGTTTATCCCCAACTATATCATTCATTGGTATGGTGTCTCTTAGTCCATCATCACTGATAATGGTCAACCATTCAGAAACCAAGAATTTTGTCAGCTTTGTGAGAAATTCCACATCCAACACCATTTCTCCACTCCATATTGATGCAGACCCAAAAAGCACAATCTCAATCCAATTGATTACCTGCCTTCAAGAAGCATCTAACAAGATTAAAAATTATCATATAAAACAATTCAATCAGTCCTCCAAGTTCAACAATCATCAGAAGCACAATTTCCCAATTTTCACCCTTCAACTCTAGTAGTAGTGGGAACCCAATTTTTAGGCTTTAACTCAGAAACTTTCCACAAGACTTAACCAACACATGGGTGATTCAGATACCCATTTTTGAGACACACAACATATCCAACAAGTGCACAAGACTCCTTCAGAACATTTCTTCCAAAATGGCCTTTCTCACCGTATTCAAGCCCCAATTAGCCCTTTTTTTCAAAGGAACCCCCCTAAAAACTCACCACCAACCCAAGGAAACCTAAAATAGTCTTAGAAAAGGCATCAAAATTTAGGATTTTCCAAGTTTTAGAACCCCAAGATCTTGTTTTATCTCCCAACTCACAAACCCTCCTTGTAGCCTAGAAACCTAGGGTTTTCAAACACCCTTATTGTAAGTACACAATGCCAACCTCCCCAAGTTCAATCAATGGTTCAAACACCTTTAGATACCTCTGCACAAGCTTTATAAACACTTACCAGGCCATTAGTTTCATTAGTTTTCAGAATTACCACCTAGGTTCCTCATTTTCTCATTAGAACAACCCTACTCAGCCTAGGGTGTTATTCCAACACCACAATCCCTACTTCTTTTTTCCCTACAACATTGAAAACACCTAAAAGAGCATGTTACAGATCAATCCACTAAGCAACAGAGCAATAACAGTAGATGGATTGGTTAGTTCCTCATTAAATCTCCTTCAAAACCCTTAATTCAAGAAATAGGGCAGTCACTGTCCCTTACAAATTCCTTTCACAAAAGTGTTGAATAGACCTTCAGAACACTAGAAACAGATAATGAAATCACATATTCTCAAATGCTAGGAATATCAAACCATAATATACCTATACGGACCCGTACAAGGCTGGAGAATAGAATAAAACATAGAATTTCTGAGAAGTAACAAGGAATATGAATGTTTTCTTTATTCCATTCCACTTGCCAACATTACAAATGATTTCCTTTACCTTCTTAAAGGTTCCCTACCTCAAAAAAACCAACTAACTAATTAGCCAACTACCTTTTAAATCCTTTTATGACCGTTGGACTCAATTTCACATTACTTTCACAATTTGTTAACACCATTGGTATCTAGCTTGAAATGTTTACATTATGACCCCAAGTGACTATAAATCGACCAAAAAAACCTAAAATAGTCCCATGGAACCTTATTCACATGTATTTAAGACCCTACTCCCCATATTCCTCAAAACTCGGGATTACATAAGGCTTTTCTTCATGAAGCCATTTGACATATTCAACCAAATAACATATTCCACCAAAAGACTTAGGATCCCTTACATTAGGTTGGTCTTTTAGACCTTATTGAAAATAAATAAACACAAAATACTCCTATATAAACCTGGACACACAATTTTGACTCCCTAGATGCCCTTCAAAACTTCAACCTTTCACAAAGTGTAGGTGCTCCTGCACCACATATTACCCATAAGGAAACAACCGCGTCGAGGTGTCTAATAAAACTATTCTTAGAATCCTTAAAAATATTGTCAATGACGCTAGTCATGACTAGCACCTCCAACTTAACCCCATCTTATGGGCTTACCACACCAGCATCCACACTACTACCAGTGCCACTCCATATTCCCTAGTCTTTGGTTTCAAAGCTATATTAATGTGACCAATGACATAGTATAGGTTAACTACACCTGATCCATATGGATTCGAGGCATATTTAATCCACTAAGCATCAATCCCAATAAGATATCCAATATCAATAAAAATGAGGAAGCCATTAAAACTAACATTCTAAAACATGAAAGCTTCACAAACATCTATTCTAAGCCATTTAATCTTATCCTATTGGGGGGAATGGTGTCACATTGATGTGGAATGGCGAACCTTTCCCAATCCCTTAGATAATATGAACCTTTCCAATCAATTTTATTGATTAAAATCAATGGAAACTAATGAAAAAGATGAATGAAAGCATGATAAGAAGCTAAATTAACATGATAAAAGCTAAGATGTTTGATGTAAGTGTATGCAAACCTATTCTAAATGTGTGCAAGATTCAAAGATGCAAGCCCTAGATTCCAAAATATGCTAAATGAATGCAACGAAGTTACTATGGAAGCCATTAATGGATGCTAAGCTAAGAATGGATGAAAATTAATCTATAATGATTTTAAACATAAAACATGGATACAAATGGGTGTGATTTTCAACAATATAAGTTTTATATGGAAAGGTGGATCCCTATTCATAGATGCAAGGTCTATTTATAGAATAGAAAAAAAAGAAATTGATGGTCAAGATTGAAAGAATCAATCATTGGTCAGGATGGAAAGAAGATGGAGACATGGATCATGAAATTTCATCAAGGGTTGAGAATGAAAGTGTATATTTAATCAAGGGATCACAATCAAGCAAAGAAGCACACTTTCAAAACTTGCTCAAGAAGTTTGTTGAAAGTTTTTTACAGGAAAGAATATTCCATTTTTTGAATGAGTGAAAGGGGGGAATATTCTCGTGCAAGTGGATGAGGAAAATTAGCATTTAGTTAATTAAAACAAAGTTTTAATGTGCAAAGGGGGGGATATTCCATGGGAATATTCCCTTTTGGAGGAATTTAAGATTTTAACATTAAATAATTTATTTATTTAGTGAAAGGGGTGGGATTAGGATATTTAATTAAATAACTAGGATAACTAGGATTTATTTAATTAAATAAGAAGACATAAGAAGGCTAATTAAATAATTTGCATTATTTGATTCGACAGAATGAAAGGTAAATATGACAGAAAGTGAATTAACCTAATTAGATTAATTAAATCAATAGGTGAAAATGAAGCCTTTGATTAATTAACTAGGTTAATTTAATCAAATAAGCGAAAAGAGGATGGATTTTAGGATGAAACGGTGTTAGTATATCGGATTCGAGTGTGTAGTATCATTTAGGACATTTTTAAGTGTCTACATTTTTCCCCTCTTTGAAGTGAGGTACCTGTTACATTGGTTCAAAGACTGACACCTTTTGTATTAAAATTGTTGCTCAAATCAAAAATTAAAAAAATTCTTATTTTTAGGATGCCCCACTATTTCCCCAATGGAAGGAATTAAGCTGGTACCCTGCCCCCTCAAGAGATTAGCCTGAAATTTTGAATTTTGGGTTGATCTCTCGATAAACATTTAGGATTATTTTAGCGCAGAGAGGACTCGAAAGCACATATGTTTGATGTAGATAGATTTGATGATGTATAGACAATCATCGTCCATGGGTAGCCTCATGTACATTTTGATATATCACACATATTTGATACTTGGATAGAAATTTTAGTAAAGATAAAAGAATAAGATGAATGGATTGACCATTGATTTCGAGATTGATTCAGAAGTCCAACAAGCCTATGATTCATTGAGACTTTATTAGATGATGGTGATGAGAGTGATAATTTTTCTCATATTCAGGATTGGGACTTTCTGGCATTCCTTATGTTTGATATAACACATAGACACGATGCATCATGGTATTGATAACCAGGATGGCGTTGTATCTAGTGTAATGGACTTTGACTCTACAAACACATAGGATAGTTCTTGTTCACACCTTGACATACAGAAACCTCATTGGAATGTAGTTTAGAATTTCAAAATATCTCATACCAAAGCATACACAATAGTCAACAATTTAATCTAAACGACTCCCTACACACAACTAAACAAGTATGCACCAAGATTATTTTATAAGAATACCCCACAAGCATAGCAAGCAAAAGATAATGATCGATGCCCCATTCCTTTCTCTCTAAATCATTTAGACATCATTGAGAGGTCCTCGGAATGGTTCATTGAGATAAATCATAAGAAAAGATGAAAGACAAACAAACAATGTTATCTATATCTTTTGCTAGTTTAACATAGCTAAGGTGTTTTATGATGTTGATTCCCATTGTTAGAAGGATACATCCTAGGACAGTTTATCATATGTTTTGACTAGGACTAGGTGTGTGATAGGTCATTGATACAAACTCCACTAACTCATTTACCTATGATCTAGACTTTATATTTTAACACTTATGTTTTCACTTTACGACTTGCGACACTTGGTTTCTAGTTTTGGAAAAGGTTGAAGATGATGATTGATTTATTATGGATGAAGGTTTATTGTGAGTGAAAGCAAAATGGGATGGATGGTTTTGGTTTTTCTAGAATATTTCAATTTTTTTGGTATTTTGAAAAAGGTTTTGAGGTTTCTTTTGGTCTTTTTGAAAGTTTATGTAAATGTTTAGGTTTTCAATTATTTGAGGTTGTTTAGGTTTTTCCAAGGTTTTCCAATGTTTTAGGGTTTTCAATTTTCAAATGTTTTTGTTTTCTAAATTTTTCAAATGTTTAGGGGTTTTCTAAGTTTTCTAACCAAGAACCTAACCTAACAAACTATCCTAGGGGCCTTGGGGGCTTATCAAAGTTGAGCCTTGACTACATTATACACGTAGAGGCCACGTAATTTGACTGAATTGACTTATTGTCATGATGAGATATGAACAATTGATGGCTTGCTAGTTTATTATGATGGACTCCTAAAGGACTGACCTAGGGTGTCTTGAGGGCTTATCAAAGATGAGCCTTGCCTATGTTCAAGCTTAGAGACTAGTAGTTCAAGATGTTTTTTTTTTGGATTTTTGATGTTTTGACCTTTTTAGGTATTTTGATGTGTTTTGGATGTTTTCAATTTTCACATTACAATTTTTGAATTTTTTGGATTTTAGCTATACAAGACTTTGATTTTTTTGGATTTTCTAATTTTGCAAGTGTTTTTGGATTTTAGTTGTACAATATTTTGACGTTTTTGGATTTTTGATGCGATTTCCAATAACCTTAAGATATAAAAGAACCCAATCTGATCCATAACGAATTTCCCCTAGTGTGATGTGATAAAATACCTCGATATAGGTAGGATAAGTTGATCTGAGGAATATGCCAAGTAGTACTAAAGGGGATATGATACTTCACAATACCAAGCTATTATATAGATGTGGATGGGTGAGGGAATAAATAGGATGAATGATACGATGGATGGTTGTGATGCAAAGAATGATAGGATAAAGAGCCAAAGATAGATGGAGGTGCTTTATTTACATAAAGCGCATGTTTGCTAGGTTTTCACCAAGGTACTTTCCCAAAGTGCCAACGAAGTGGTTTTCACTAGAGGATGATTTTTTTCTATACTGTTTTCAATCCTTTTTCTTATTTTTTGAATTTTTTATCATTTTTTGATTTTTTGATTTTTTGAGATTTACACCCTTCAAGCCTAGGCATAAATTTTTTTAAGATGCAAACTATTGGTTGGTTCTTGCAAGGGTTCACCTTCAGGTATTGATAGTTGGTATGCACCTATTCCATAGCTTTCTATGATGACAAATGGGCCTAACAAATTAGGTTCAAACTTTCCTTTATTGTCCTAATCTGAAAGAATTTTTTGATTTTGCTTGAGATAAATATCCCCTACCTAGAAAGACCGACTCTTGATATTCTTGGTATAGCTCCGTTTTAGCCAGTTTTGATATGCTTGTAAATGATTAAGGGTGTCAAGATGATGATCATCCAGGAATTCTAACTCATTTAGTCAAGATACTTTGTACTCTTCATCAGTGATTAGAGTCTACAGTGACACTCATAGTGAAGGAAGCTCGATCTCGATAGGTAGGATGGCTTATGATCCGTAGACTAGGGAGAAAGGGGTTGCACCTGTTGGTGTGCGGATATTGGTTTGATAAGCCCATAGGACGAGATTTAACTGTGGATTCTAGTCACAACTAGCTTCATTGACCATTTTCTTTAGGATTTTTAGAATGGCCTTGTTTGCAGCCTTGCTTGATCATTGCCCTAGGGGTAATACGGGGTAGAGAAGCAATGTTGGATGCTAAATTTTTGGCATAGCTCTCTCACATCCTGATTCTTGAAGGGTGTTCTGTTATCGGAAATAAGGGCTTGCGAAACACCATAATGACAGATAAGGTAATTCAAGATAAATTTGGCAATTCGCTTCCCCATTATGTAGGTCATAGGAATAGCTTCCACCCACATTGTAAAGTACTCAGTGGTCGTTATGATGAACTTGTGGCCATAATGAGGTTGGGGTAATCTTTTCTATGAGATCAATCACCCATTGTGAGAAAGGCCAAGGTGTGACTATTGGTTGTAACTCCTAAGTTGGAGCATAAATTAGATCTCCATGTTGTTGACACTGGACACACTTCTACACATACTGATGGGCTTCTCTTTCCATGGTTGTCTAGTAATACCCCATCCTCAACAGTTTCTTAGCTAAAGTCATACCACTAGAATGGGAACCACATATGCCATCATGTACTTCTGTTAAGGTGATCAAGGCTTCCTCTTGGTTGAGACGTCGTAGTAATGTACCCTTGATGCTTCTGCAGTAAAGGGTATCATCTAAGATTATGAATTTGGATGCCTTTTTAACAAAGCTCTTTTTAAGATTGGAGATGATATCAAATGGGAGGGTTCCTCTACTAACGTAGGTGAATATATCATGATACCATGGGGAACCAAGACCAACGATTACACATGCAAATTTAGATTTTGGGATTTTGAAAGCTGGTACGAGAATTTGTTCTACCAAGAATTCACATTGAAGGACGTTGTGTGACAATATCTAACAATGATCCAATTGTCACCATGGCATCTGCAACTTTATTTTTCTTACGAGGTATCTACTCAATATTTATATCAATGAAAAATTCCTTAAGATTTTCTACCATCTTCTTATAAGGAGTGAGCTTATCATCCTTTGTTTGGTAGTCATCATTGACTTGATTGACAATTAGTTGTGAGTCCCTATAGAATTTCAACTCTTGTATCTGCCATGATACTGCTATCCTTAGACCTATTATTAGGGCCTCATACTTCACAATATTGTTAGTACAAGGAAATGATAGCTGGTATGAATTCGGGATGTAATCACCTTGAGGGGTGATAAAAAGAATACCCACCCCTAATCCATGTTAGGCTAATGATCCATCAAAGTACATTTTCCATTGATTTGTTGTATTGACTAGGAACACTAATTCATCGGGAAATTCAGATATCAAAGGATTCTTTGCATAGATAGGTGCTTTTGTTAGTTGGTTCACGATCACTTTTCCTTTGATTTCCTTGTGCTCCATGTACTCTATGTGAGAGTTGCTTTGGATAACAGGTATTTCAATGGGTCGATCTTTGCAGTAAGCTTGATTTGATGTGACAACATGTAATGTCTAAACTTTTGTGAAGAAAAAACCACCGCTAAGCATTCTTTCTCATTGGATGAGAAATTCATTTCATAGCCTACTAAGGTCATGTTGATGTAATAAATGACTCTTTCCTTTTTGTTTTCATCATGTTGGGCTAAAAGAGAACCTAGTGCTTGATAGGTCGTCGTTAGGTCCCATTACTTTAGAATATATTATTCAATTTGTCAACCAGGTAGTGTTCAAGGAAATCTGCAATAGAAGAGGTCTGAAGTATCTCCCTCAAGTTTCCTAACACTAAAAATTAATTCTAACTTCAAACTGTTTAACTACCAAACTGTAAAGTAATTTATTCCTAAGAAAACAGAAAATGCTTGAACTGTAGGCATAAGTATACTAATTTAGAAAGCATAATAACTAAATTAAGAAGCATAAAAACAACTAAACTAAGAAGCTAAAAAATTATAAAAGCAGAAAAACTTATAACAATCCATAAAACATTTTCTTAACAATAAAAATTCTAATAGTGAATAACAGAAACTATGGAAGTGAAAAGACAACAAATACTTCAGAGCTAAAATTTCATAATAGTACATTTAAATGACTCTCTACAGAACAACAGTATAATAAAAGAGAACACTTATATACTCCCATCAAGTGGCTAGCTCGTGGGACAACACATTCATTCTCAGCTCACATCCACAACTACTTCAGGAACACTTCTATCAATCATAGTTATCATCCATAACTCAACTCAGAATTTTAGATAACAATCTCTTTATTCATAAACTTTGGAAACATTTTGACATTATAGCATTACTTTTCACTGTCTATCTTACTTCAAGAGACCGTATCTTTTTATAGAGAAACTATAACTACATGCTATATTTCATATGGTGTGGATAACCATTGAAAATATCTAAACAAATCTACGGATAACCCATATATCTTTTATCCTATTACACAGTATTTAAGAGGCTCAAGTCCAGCCATAAAGTTTTTAATTCAAAGGATAATAGAAATAACCACTTTAAGAACAACGACATCTCTGTTCCATCACCCTAAAGTTCTGGAGCATATTTCCAGCATATCTCTAATTGTTCTGGAGCATATTTCCAGCATATCTCTAACTATTCTGGAGCACGTGCCAGCTGGATGCTTCAATCTATAACTTTGATTGACCGATTATTATCTACAAAACACTTAAAAAAATCCATTAAATTTGTATTAGCAAATTACTTTAAGAAATCAAAAGAAATAAAGTTTATACAAGTTCTTACTAAAATTAAGCAATTATTTCTCCTAAAATTTAATTAATTGGCAGAGGATAGAGATTTGCATGTATGAACCAGGTCTTCATAGTATTATCATGATGAGGTTTATTTTACCTCATCATTTCTTCCCCTTCCTAGTTCTTGGCAGGTCCTCTTGTCCCCTGATTATAATTCTTCCCTCTACTCCCTTCTTCATATTTTGCATTGATATCATACAAATATTTTGTTGTGACATCAAATTTTATAGGGGAATTATGGAAACCTCCATGAAAAGAAACTCCTTGTTTCCATTCATTGAAAATTTTGTCATCCTAATCTGTATTAATATGGAAAGTAGGGGATGGATATAGTAGTAAAGGAGGTTTGTACCTCATTCCTATCCATTTTGTTCTGAGATCTCCTAAAATTTTGGCCAAGGCATCTGCTCTTCTGAAGGACCATCTGAGACCAAGAGGAGAGATCACTTCTCTTTTCTTTAGATATATAGGCAATGGAGTATATCTCTCTTCACATGCATGCCAAGCCCTGCCAACCAATTTTTTCCCCTGTTCTATGAAATGATTATAGCAAACTCAAAGGTTGTCATCATACCTTTCCTTCATTTTCTCATCCAGCAAAAGAGCTACAAATGTCTTTTTAAAAGTCATTGGTCTACTATTTGGAGATCTCATTTGAAGTCCTATACTTTTCTCTGCTTGAACATATTCTTTATTGCATTTTTTCCAATGGATTTGATTCCACATAGTAGACAATAGAGATCTTAATTGTACTTCCCCCACAAAAAGATTGACAAAGAAATCAATATGCTTCTCTAACAAAAGATCATGGGTAAAGAATTCACAGAGCATATCTTGCTCTTCAGGCTTTGAGTATGCAAATATTTTAACAAATTCTTTATCATTAGGTTCATAAGGCTGATCATTGTAAATTCTAAGCAATTTCCATCTAAAACACTGTTCATTCAAAAACATGGAATACAATCTAGATGGTCTTCTATAGGATAAAAGAAATTCAACTATTTGACATGCATCCTGTTTCCCCTTATAAGCTTTATGAAATGCTTCTCTTAATAACACCATTTCCATTTTCAATTTGTTGTTCTCAACTTGTGCATTTTTGAGAAAATAGCACCGTTCCATCCATTTCATTAATAATGGAGGATTATGAATTTGGAACCATTTAGTTACCGTTGGCTCGGTTTGAACTTCTCTAGATTCCATCTTTGGTTTGCTTGTGCTTTCCTGTAAGTCCTGCTCTAATTCTACAATCTTACTAAGAGAAGTATTTAATTCTTCTTTTTGTCTTTTCTTTTCCTCTTCAAAGGCTGAAAACATGAGCATAAAATTTCCTTATTTAATCCATCCCTATGTATCCTATTTTCCTTATCACAATTCTGAATTTCTATTTGCAACTTACTAACAGATGTATCTTTTCCCTATATTTCCAGCTTTAAATCCTGATTTTCTTGATTCCTTTCATTTATTACAGTTTTATACACCATTATTTCCTCTTGTTGTAATTCTATTTTTTCCTTATTTTCATGCAGCTGATTTCTTAACTCTTCCATCTCTAATTTCAATTTTTCCAATTCTATGTTAATATTTTCTATTTTAACAATTTCAACAGCTTTATTGATAACTGGAGACAATTTCCCTAACATACTATCATCAATCTCCATAGGAAGTGGAGATTGTCCCCTTTCTATTTTCTAATTTTCCTGTTCTACAGCTTCTTCTTCAGACACCAAGTGAAAATGTACTTCTTCAATAGATATTTCTTTTTCTGAGGATTGGTGAATTGACTCCTCAGTTTCCAAGTTTCTCTTTTTCTTTTTAGCTTTTGACCTATTCTCTTTACTCTGTGCTGGGGTTTCTGCCAATCCAAAGGATAATATTTTACTCCTCCTTAAAGGAGGAGTATCCTAATAATTTAAAATAGTTGGATCACTAAGAAGAATAGTTCTTCTTTTCCTCTTCTTAACAAGGTGAGTATCCACATTTGAACTCATTATCTCTACATCTTCTATCTGGGCCAGAGTTTCAAACTCATCATTTCTAAATTCTGGCGCTTCCTCACCAACTATGGTGGGAATTTAGGGTTTGGGAGCTTTAGGGTCTTCGGGGGAAGTTGCTCCAGAAGGTGAATCAACTTGTTTTGAATATTCTCCTAATTCTATCTTCCAAATGATGTAGACGTATCAAACTTCCCCAAATTTTTTTCCCATTTGCTTTTAGGTTTCTTACAGAAATGATATTTACAAATCAATTGAATTAACCCATGGTGTTTTAATGGCCCTAAACCAATTTTTTTATCTCTCTATTGAAGAATTAATAGAATCATTCAAGAAATGAGGCAAATTAACCCTTAGATCAGGGTTTTCCTTCCCATGCCGCAAATGTGTTAATATGCAGAATGCTGGTCCTACCATAGTGGTAAGTTGACCTTCACAAGTAAAATATCTAATGATCCATGCAACAACAATACCCCAGGGTTCTAAGATAGAAGCTCGCTGAAACCCCTTATTTTGTCCCCTAGTACTGACAACTATCATGGGTTGAGGATCTCCCTGTCTAAGGAATATTTTTGATAATTTATGATATGGAATTTGTGTGGTTTTAGATATTTTAATACCAGAATCTTCTAACCCTGAAATAGAAGAGATAATTTTTGAACTCACCTTGAAATGCTTCCCATGCAGAATCACCTGACCGTTATAGTAGTTTTCTGCAAATTCATTCACCAACTTTTCACTATACCCTTCAAATTTCTTGACAAAATCCAACCAGCCCACTTCTTCAAACAACCGAGAGATATTACTTAACCACAATAGCTTTTTTACAGAAGCTAGATCAGATTTCTTCTTTGTACTGCCCATCTTTTTTTCTCTCTCTTGCTTACCACCCTGCTGAAAAATTCAATAATACCAAAGACTTGTGCACTGATATTTTTAAAAATATGATCAAACTGTAATCATCCACTCTACTCTTGCTCGGAGCTTGCTGTGTAATAATTTCAATTTGCATGAAGGGCCGCAAAAAGAGTAGCGTACTTAATAATTAATCACCAAGTGGATTAATTTACTAAATTGGGAAAGGAAACTCTTGCCAATCAATCATATTTTATTAAAAAAAACTACTTATTTAAAGAAAAAAATTGTACTTACTTCCATTCCATAATCGCTTGAAGATCTTATACTTTTACCAATTTGACAGGATGATGCAAGGATATTGGCTGAGGTGACGGTATAATTATTATGACATGAATGAAGAGGCTTGTGGATGACAAAGTCATTAATGAAGATAGGCTATAACGGCGGCTTTTATTTATAATGGCAAGAGAAGGCACGTGTACCAATGTACGATAATCAAAGCATCGAGAAAGATTTGAAAATTTTTCTAGAAAGGAGTTGGCGAAATAAATAACTTCTGGAGCATCTGTAAAGCATGCATTCGGACAAAGAAAGTGGTTAAAGTTCCATAGCACGCGTAAGGCATGCATTAGGAGCTTGGAAAATGGAGAAGTTCCGGAGCATCACCAAAAGATGTGGCTGAAACAGTGATCGAATGAACGTTCCGGAGCATCGTCGAAAGATGCAGCTGAAGCAATAATGAGATGAAAGTTCCAGAGCATTGTTGAAAGATGCAGCTAAAGTAGCAACGAGATAAAAGTTCCAGAGCATCGTCGAAAGATGCAGCCAGAGCAACAACAAGATGAAAGTTCCAGAGCATTGTTGAAAGATGCAGCCGGAGTAGCAACGAGATGAAAGTTCCGGAGCATCGTCGAAAGATGCAACCAAAGCAGCAACAAGATGAAAGTTCTGGAGCATCATCGAAAGATGTAGCCAGAGCAGCAACAAGATGAAAGTTCCGGAGCATCGTCGAAAGATGTAGCCAGAGCAACAAAAAGATAAAAGTTTCGGAGCATCGTCGAAAGATGCAGCCGAAGCAGAAACAAGATGAAAGTTCCGGAGCATCATCGAAAGATGCAGTCGGAGCAGCAACAAGATGAAAGTTTTAGAGCATCGTCGAAAGATGCAGCGGAAGCAGCAACAAGATGAAAAAGATAACGAACACCACTAATTCAAACTTCAAGAGTTATATCATTCCACAAGAACATTCGTCCAACATAGTAAGTTGAAAAGCAGGTTCCAGAGCATCGGGTGTTCAAACCGTCAAGTTTCGGAGCATTAACCAGCTGAATGATTAAGTTCCGGAGCATCTTTGAACGGTGCTC
>VDFB02166547.1:0-12171 GCA_007258455.2 Sequoia sempervirens | reverse complement strand
TTGCTCTTACAACTCGCAAATCCAACCATGCATCAATGAAGTTCTACTCGCCCAGGTGTAGACTTCATGCGTATTTGGAAAATCTAGTAGTCGTCACCTCCAACGACATCTATCATGGCCTTTCCTACTCCATATCATCTAGACTCAACAAACTTCAACAAATTCGATGCTCTGATAATGCCCAAGGAACCTCCTCCAATGACTTCATTCTTCTTAGACACCACTGTGAAATTCACTATTGAAGGGAGATATACTAGAATGTATCCTAGCTCAGTAGGCGTGAATTGAAAGGGGGTCTATTATGGCAATTACCAAATCTCCTCCAATGCATCCTTCTCTACTGCTTCCATATCAAGCTTTGATACCAGTTGTGATAACATTGTAGGATTTGCAATTGTTTTTGGATTAACAACAAAATAGATCTAATCAATGCAAAAAATGAATAGAGAGATAAAACAAGAAATTTACATGGTTTGACAATATGCCTACGTCCACAGGAAAGCAAGAGAAAATTTTTATTAACCACAACACTAACACATTTTTGTATTACAAGCAGTCCAATATATAATGGACTTTGCAATTGTATGCTAAGTTTATTCCAACATATTTCCAAGCTTGCATAACGGGGCATCACCAAAATTTTGTTTATGTTGGAACTAATTTTGTTTGCATTGGAACTATTTTTGATAAAGGAAAAAAGGGGTTTTACAAGGACCCAAAACCACAAAGTTTACAAGCAAAAGAAATATTAAACATTACAGAACCCAAAAAACTGGAAGGTTGCAAAACAAAAAAAGCCAAGAAAAGACTGCAGCCACCAACCCAGAGCCAACATAGGGCAACAAAAACCTTGCACAAAAAACACCCAAAGCTATCCAAGGAACTTTAAAGTATCAGCCACCTCAACTTCAAGGTTGCACATATCCTAGGTGCCCTTTTTCAGAGCCTGTATCTCCTCAGGCACAGAATCCACCTTTCTCTTCAGGTGTTCTCTCATCCTCTTCAAGATGCCAACATCCTCAGTCTTTCTTTTCTCCTTATCATCTTCCAAATCCACAACTAGAGATCCTTGTTGGGTATTTTCCATTTTCTCAACCATAGTGCTCATGGTAGTGGCATTTTGTTTAACAATTATGTGGTTATGCTCTGTGATAGTTTTCATAGTGTCCCTAATTTTGCTAATTTATCCCTCTAGGAGCTTAACCTTAACCTCATTATCCTTCTTCATCTTATCCGTGAGCTCAACATTTCGTTGAAGGCACTCAACCATTGAGCTCATTTTTTCCTCATTCCATACAACCTCAATAGTATTTTGGGAAGCACCTTTAGCTTCCATTTCTTCCAACTTACTAGTGAGAGCCTTGTTTTTTAAGCTAGGGTCCTTTATCTCATGAAAGACCCACTTCATAATCGTGAAGTAATAAATAGCCTCATTTCTAGCAATAGCTAAAATATCATCAAGAAACTCCCAGTCTGGCTTAAAGTAGTGGTCTTTAGGGTTAAGATCTCTAGGGAATCTAGGTCTATTTTCTCTATCAGTGGCGGGATAAGAGGTGTAGGAATCCTCACTGGCTTTAGGGGCATCAATTTTATCCTCTAGGGAATCTTTAGAATAAGAGACCAATTTATTAATAGGGGGGTCCTTATTCTTTAATTTCTCTTTTTGAGTAGAGCCAATAGGGGTTTTCACAGAGATGCATTTTGTTTTAATCAATGGCTTTCTCAGAAGGGTTTTCTTACCCAATTTTTTGGGGGAGCGAGGGTCTTCCTTTTTCCATTCAATTTCCTAGTTATCTTTTTCCTCAGACATGTTATCAGTATCATATCCTTCTTAGGTCGAAGCCATGACAGGGTTAGACAAAGCCGACATGTTTTTAAAATGCTCAAAAATTAGCTAAATGAGGCTGGTATGCAAGATCAGATTCTTCCTAGGATTCTTTTTGTGTTCTTCCATGCTATTATTCAAGGAGCAATACAGATAGCGAGGGAAGGAAACCCTTACCTTATGATGAAAATGATTGAGGAGGGAAAAATGGTATTCGTAAACTCTGGTAAATCTGCTATCTAGTGTGATGTATTCCATTATAATTTTGAGCACCTCCCTCCATATCGCCTTAATCGTCTCAGCCTCAAAGTAGTTGGAAATTTTGATCAACTCTCCCTTTTCCTTATTAGTTTTGGGAAATCTAATAAAACCTCGTCAGAAAATTTTTTGTCACAAAAGAACTTCATCCCCTTGGTCGAAAGACTAGTGACTTCCCCAATGAGGTTCTCATCCACATTGACCTTCCTCCCAAAGAGAATAATTTTTCCATTCCTCCATTGTTTAACAAAATACTCTGTAGCTTTTGGGTTAGGACCATGAAGCTTTTTGATGAATGGGAGTAGCCCACCACACTCAATTTTCCTCCAAACCTTCAGATTTTTCTTGTGTGTCTCATAGCTGGTCGGCTCCACCCTCTTTCTACTTCCCCCCATTATCGCATTCACCTTACTTGCATTGCTAGCAGAGCTAATACCCTAAATCAAAATGCAACAACCAAACCAAAGCACCCACAAAATATGCCAACTCTTACATCCTGCAGAGTTAATTACAACGGCCCCATCAAATCTAATGATGTCACTGTACTTGGCCTTATTCTCCTTCATCATCAAAAAATGTGGCAAATTTCTCATGAGTGATATCATAATCTTTTAAGGCCCTTACGTCAGCTCCCAACTCATTGAGGTTTTTCCATGTAGTATACCCTTTTTGTTTAGACCCCTCATTAGCAAAAGAGTCGGCAACACTATTTTCTTCCCTAAAGGCATGAGTTATTCTAACCTTGTCAAATTTAGATAAAAGAGACTTAGCATCTTCAATCCAACATTTAATGGTCCATGAGGGAGGGGATTTTCCTAGGATACAATCAATAATGTTTTTAGAATCACCCTCTAACCAAATATTTTTAACATTCATTCTAATAGAAAGGTCAATAACTTGGAAAGCCCCAATGGCTTCGGCCATGTGGTTTGACTGATTTCCTGAGGAAGTGGCCACCACCGCTACAAACTTTCCATTATAGTCCCTTATCACTCCCCCACTTCTAGCCAATCTCAAGTTTCCCTTGGACGCCCCGTCAAAATTAGCTTTTATCCAACCTCTAGGTGGATGACTCCAACACACTCCTTCACGGTCCTTTTTAGCTAGTTTTGGGGCCTTTGACACATCACTTTTGATGTTCCAATACTTAGCCATATTTAGGTCATAGGAAGAACAAACCACTGCCTCCATCTTATTCTCTTGATGAGGGATGATATTAAAGTTTTCCACAATTAATCTGAAAGTTTTCTCATACACAATGTTCTCCAAGGTTTCCTTCTCTTTGAAGATTCTATTATTTCGTTCCTTCCACACACCCAAAGCTATAAAAGGGAAAGTAAAAGCCCATAATCTTCGAATAGAAGGATTCTGAGAAGGAGCATTCCACTGGATAAAAAAGTCTTCGATGGAGTTTGGAAATACCCATGATAAATTCTAAAGAGCTAGAAATCTACCCCATATAGCAGCCACATACGAATAGTGAAGAAACAACTGGTTTGCAGTTTCCACCTCTTCCTTACATAGGTAGCATCGGTTAGGGATCTGGATACCATGCTTGCAAAGGTTGTCAACCATAAGCACTTTATTCTGAAGAAGGATCCAAAAAAATATGTTAACTTTAGGAGTCAGATGTTTTATCCAAGCTTTAGCCCAAAAGGAAAAGGGGGCATGAGAGAGGGACAACAAAGAGACATCCCAAGAAACTGACTAGCTACCCAAAGGGTGAGCAGTCCAAACTAAGAGACTGTCCTACTGACTCGATCACATCCTAATAGCCATCAAAGAGGATTGAATCAGAGTGAGATCTGAGCTAATCTGGTGCATATTCACCTAGCCCCCATTTCTCCAATAATCCTTAACATGAGTTCCAAAAGTTGCTTTGTAGGTATCAGCCCACCTATTAAACCTTTCATCAGAAATTAGGGGCTCCTTCAGTAACCATCTATCTTCCTAGAACCTAGCTTGATTCCCACTTCTTATGCTCCACCCAACTCCTAAATCCATAATCTTTCCCCCTCTAATCATGTCATTCCAGCAAGCCAATCCACGGGAAGATTTGGAGAGTCCAACAGAGCCTTAAGAGATCCAATATTAGCCATATATTTTCTCTCTAAAATATTTTTCCATTCTCCATTAGATGAGAAATCTCTCCAGATTTGCTTAGCAAGGAGTGTCCTATTCATCATTCTAATCTTTCTTAGACCTAGGCCTCCCAGCCTTTTAGGTCTAGTGTAAACAAAGTCCCAACCAATGAGAGGCATTCTTTTTCTTTCTTCAACACCTAACCAAAGAATTTTTTTTTGGATTTTTTCAATAGCATCTACATATTTAGCAGGGATTTTAAAAGACTTAAAGCATATATCAAAAGATTCTGAAGAGTAGCTTTGAGGAGCTGAATTTTACTTGCTTGACTAAGAAGAGCTCCTTTCCATCTAGCGAGCTTTTTGCTGAACCTATTAACCAACAAACTCCACAAGGAATTAGGAGGCTTAAGGCCCAAAGGAAAGCCAAGATAAATAGAAGGTAAAAACTCCACTTTGCACCCAAGAATTCTAGCAATCTTATTTTGTCTGGGATCAAGGGTGTTGAAGAAGAAGATAGAGCTTTTATGTCTATTAAGCATTTGACCAAAAGCCTTCTCATACTCATCCAATTATTTTTTTAGATTCCTAGCTTTAGCCACTATAGATCTCCCCATCAACATGGTGTAATCAACGAACAATTGGTGGGAATAGATTAGATTACTTGAAGAGGGCCTTAGTCCCACTAATGATCCCTGATCGACCAATCTTTTCATGTTTCTCCCAAGACATTCCTCCATAATAGTAAATACGATAGGGGAGATTGGATCACCCTATCTTAAACCTCTCAATTTCTTAAAGAAATGTGTGGGAGACCCATTCACCATGATAGAAATGGACACAATAGAAATGAGCTGACCAACCATCTGAAGGACTCAATTGCTAAAGCCAAATGCCCTCATGATTTTGAGTAAAAAGTCCCAATCCACTCGATTGTATGCTTTCAAAATGTCCAATTTTAGGAGAAAGTCTTTAGTTTTAGATTCCAAAAGGGAATGAACATTCTCATGGACAATAATTATAGAGTTGAGGATCTGCCTTCTAGGAATGAAGCCATTCTACTGAGGGGAAATCAAGGAGGGTAGAATAATGAGAAGCCTTGAAGTTAGAACTTTAGAGATAATTTTATAGAATGAATTACAAAGGCTTATAGGCCTGGAAGCTTCAAACTCCATAGCTCCTGGTTGTTTGGGAATTAGGACCAGGAAGGTAGCATTTAGTTCCTTTAGGAGACTCCTTGAGCCAAAGAACTCTTTAACCGCATTCACCACATCCTCTTCAACAATCTCCCAGAACCACTGAAAGAAGAACATAGGAAACCCATTAGGGCCTGTGGCTTTGTTCCCTTCAAAAGAAAATACCGCTCTCTTAATTTCTTCCCTGGAAGGAATAGTAGCAAGCATAATGTTATCTTCTTCCCTAACAAGTTTAGGGATGGCCTCTAAAAGGTAATCTTGCTCTTCATGATTGACTCCATTATTCGCCAAGAGGAGATTACTAAAGAAAAGGAAAACTTGTCTTTTAATGTCTTCATCCTTCTCAAAGTGACTTCCATTGTGATCAATGCAAGAAATTCTATTAGCAACCCTATGTTTTGAAGCATACAAGTGAAAATATCTAGTGTTTTTATCTCTAGTAGAGAGCCATAGAGCTCTAGATCTCTGTCTCCAAAAATCCTCCTCTTTGGCCATTATATCATGCATCTTCATAAGCAACTCATTTTCTTTCACCCTATTATCAACAATGTATCCTTCCTACTGTATTTTTTCTTGTATCTCCATCAGTTCAAGTTGTAACTCAGACTTGATACCAAAGATATTACCAAAAGTTTCTTTATTACACCTTCTAATCTTGTATTTGACTTCCCTTAGTTTCTTCGCCACCCTAAACATAGTAGTCCCAGAGACCGTGATATTCCACCATTTCCTCACCTCCTCAAGAAGCTGAGGATGGGAAAGCCACATACGTTTGAATCTAAATGGGATATTCCTTTGAGCCATTATAGGGTCCCAAAAACTAATCAAAAAATCATATGAATCCACCCTAGAGAGAGCCTTTAAGGAACAAAAATAATTTAAAAACCATTGATTTGAAATTAATGTTGTATATAATCTAACTTGGATCAAGTCCTTACCAATTCTTCAATTCGACCAAGTATAGGGGGCTCCTTGTAGATCCAGATCAATCAACACCTGGCTATTAATGAAGTCCATAAGGTCCACTCTGCTTTCTAGATTAGCCTGGGATCCTCTGAACTTCTCACTTTCCTGACGAGGGGTATTACAATCTCCCATTACAACCTAGGATTCATTAATGAATATCCTATAGAAGGAAGCCAACTCAAGCCAAAAGGACTTTCTGGCCCCTTTCTAATTAGGAGCATAGATATTTGATTGAATCCAACAAAAAATATCTCTGATATGGGTAAATCTAGTCACCACATGATTTGAGCTCTCACACAATGGTTCCCCTTTAATGAAATTCTGATTCCAAAATGTAACAATTCCCCCTGAGGCATCTTCTGAACTATCACCATGGACTCCACAAAACTTAAACATCTTAATCTTTTCCACTTTTTATTGAGGCATTTTAGATTCTTGGACAACTAAAATGTCAGGTTTATGGTCCCTAACAAAATTGTGTAGCACATCCTGCTTATGGAGGCTATTTAACCCCCTTATATTCCACGACATAATCTTCATATCTTACTAGGGGAATGGAGTTTACAAATCTCAGGAATGGTCTTTTGAACACCATCCACAATATCCTAAAAAATTCCATGCTCCCTAAGCCAT
Organism: Sequoia sempervirens; assembly: GCA_007258455.2. Taxonomy (NCBI): domain Eukaryota; kingdom Viridiplantae; phylum Streptophyta; class Pinopsida; order Cupressales; family Cupressaceae; genus Sequoia; species Sequoia sempervirens. The sequence goes on along the minus strand of VDFB02166547.1, from coordinate 5,212 downwards.
TTTGTTGATCTTCTTCCTTGGTTGCACTCTTTGTGGCTCCACAATCTGCCTTAGATCTAGTTCTAGTAGTGACTCCAAAGTGAGACAATAACATAGATTTTTTCGTTACTTCACATCTCAACAATTAATCTCCTCAAAAACTCCTCAAAACTCACACACCAATCTCCTAGCGTCTTTGCTACTATCCCATCTACCAATTGTTTCAAGCATCATGCATGCTATTTTAAATTATTCTAGGATGTGTTGAACCAAAGCTTTATGACATACTTATTGGTTTTTAAAGAATTTTTTTTTTATTTTGTTTTTTTAATCTTATTTTTACTATTTCAATTTATTTGTATTTTATATTGAGGATCAAATTAAGTTAAATTCTAAAATTTAACTTTTTAATTTGGCAATCTATTAGATAAATAAATGCAATTATTTAATTTCAAATTTGGCAATCTATTTAATTATTTAAGTCAATTAAATATTTTATTTTATATTTACATGTATATACCAATCTAATTGTATGACTTACTAAGTGATGTGTGTTTGATCCACTCATCATGGTTTGCTTTTAAAATTTATTTAATTACTCAAAATATTAGAGTTGACCAAGTGGGTTGTGACACACACCAAAAGGTGAGATGAACCATAGTTGTGGCAATATTCAAATCCAATAGCTTAACAAGAACAAAGAAAACCAAGATTGTACAATCTCTAAACTAGATATGGCCCTCAGTCACCATAAGCACTAGACTATTTTGAGATAATAGAGGTAAAACAATATCTAACAACTTGGAGTGCAAAGTTCAAGGTTGCATTTGTTGGAGCAACATTATAATGTATACAGAAACCAAAATCTTTCACAAATGAATGTGCACAAAATAATGTCTAAAACTATTATAAAAGTGAAAATCAATTATATATAATGAACTCTTTGTATATGTAGGACAATGAGGAAGAAGGAAGGTAGGATTAGACTATTAACTAACCATCCAAAAGTTGTGACACATGTAGAACACTCGAGACAAGTATGAGGACATTTATAAATTCCCTATGGGGTGAGACAACAAAATAGAAAACTTGTAGGTGAGGTTAAGTGTAGTGTGAATATGTTTACTAGGTGAAATTAAACTAGATAGGTAACATCTACTTTTCACACTAACACCTCCTCTTAAGTGATACTTAGGAGGAAAGCTAATTACTCAAAAAATGAGTCTTTGCAATTAGTCTTGATGAGGAACTCATGTACAATAAGGATCTCTTACAAATGGAGTAAAGAAGACCCTATGGAAAAAAATCCTCTCCAAAAAAGAGAAAAAAATACAAAGAAAAGAGGACTCAAGATGACCCCCTTGTTAATTTTAGGAACAAAAATGCAATTTTAAGTAGAAAACACAATCACAAAGAAGACAACACATAATTTACCCTAGGAAAACCCTCCTCAAGGGAGAAAAACCCAACAAGATAAATTCTCTCATAAATAAGAAAAATATAAGTGCAGGAATAACACTCAATATCAGGCCCTAGAAAGTTCGAATACAATATAATGGATCTGCACTTGTATATGGTACAATTTCTTGATTTCATAAAATATTTAACTCTTATCCTTGAGTCAAATCTACTGCTCTTGAAGGGAAAACCTACTGTTGAAGAAATTCGAATTGGAATGGAGTGAAATTGATAATTAATGTGGAGACGCCTTTTCCTTTATATAGCAAGCTAGGTAACCTTTCTTCTAGGGCCGACCTGGAATGAATAACATTTCTTTTACAAAGAGAAAGGCTGACCTACCTTTGTTTAATTTTATCCAAGAGAAAATATCTCTTGCAGCTACCAAAAACTAACACTCCCTCTTAGCTGGGGAGGTATTTTCAAATTTCCTCATCATGGAGTCTCTCAACATGATGCCCACAATGGCTACACCCATTTGTGGAAAAACAAATCTCAGTCTCATAGATGTACAATGGTTTGTCATGGAGTCTCTCAACATGACGTCCACAATGGCTACACCCATTTGTAGGAAAAAAACCTCTCAGTCTCAGAGATGTACAAGGGCTCTCACCTCATATTTCTCGGTCTTAGAAATATACACTGCAAGGGCTTTCACCACATATTTCTCTATCTTAGAGAAATATACGCTACAAGGGCTTTCACCTCATATTTCTCTGTCTCAGAGAAATATACGCTACAAGGGCTTTCACCTCATATTTCTCCATCTCAAAGAAATATGCACTACAACAGATCTTAATGATGTTGTGACTCCCTCCTAGATCTCCAACTACTTGCATCAACCTCTTGACCTCCTCATCCAAGATTTCCTGGAATGTTTTCCTTAGAAGAATGATTTCCAACACACACTTTCGACACTACTCCTAGTAGCACCTTTAACTAACTTGCGAGAGTTTGGGACTTAGTCCTCCTTGACTACATCCTAGATCACCCTATTTTGAATAGGTTTGTGGTGCTACCAATGTAAAAATAAGATTGACTACCTTGTGCAATTCCATTCTCTACAGCTGAAGAGGTCTTCAAAGGACTTAGCACCTAGCCTTGCAACACTACAACCTACTTTACTTTTGCGAGTCATAGGACCTCATTTTGCTGATAAAAAAACTCCCTCTTGATCCTTGCCTCAATATAGAGATTGCAAAAAATCCTCTGGAAGTGAACTCCCCTCCAATGACTGATCTCAGGATCTTAATCCTCTTCCCATACATGATTTCAACTCGTGCCTTGAATTCTCAAAATTTAACTGCCTCTGAATGGTAGGATTGTAATCAAGGGATGAGTCCATATCCATTTTCTCCTTGATCCATCTCATATTGATATGTGAACCGAATGGCCAACATTGATGGATAGTAGCTCCAGTGATTAAAAATCATATAATTCTAGAATGTCGCATACACATGCTTCAATGATTGATGAATGCCCACGATCCTCAATAGAATGACTAAGCAGCTTCAACAAAAAAGGAAATGAGGCGAGTCAGCATAAATCCTTGCCCTTAGGAATCCATCCTCAATGGCCGAGTAATGAATACCTATCTTAGAAGAACAATGTTAGCACCATAATAGATACAATCTGTAACCTGAAGAATTACCATTCACGGCGATGGTAATGCAAATATCTACTATCCCAAATAAAAAGAGGAATCAACCATCCTAGTAACGGAATATCATCGACAATAATTACTCTAGGATACAATTTTCAACAATAGATAAGTGCAACCTGATAACCATTATTCCAATTGCCTTGAAAGCTAAAATACATACACGACATAAGTAGATATGATCTGAAATGAATAAGTCACCATGCTTGATATTGGACCATAATGATGCACTAGAAGTTTAGTCGGTTCAAATACCAACCTAATGTAAGAACATATGCTTCTTCTATAATGACGAGAGTGGTTACACCGTAATATTGAAGATGCATAGAGTGCATAGAGTGATAACAATGGAGTCATGATGTGTTCATATGCCACTCGGGACTATAGCAACTTGGAAAATTATTGTTGTCTTCCATTCAAATCTCCCGACTTCTCACGCAAAATGCGATTTCTTCCTCAGCGAACACAAAAGACATTTCAGTATTTCCCCAGCACCATGGCAAAGCATAGAAAGATAGCCGTGTCCAAAGCATCCTCCCAGAATAGCAGACACGATGGTAGCAAATGCCTCCAGAACGCAATGAGAGTGTATTAACATTGCCGATCCTGTTATATCACAGAAAACCTCCTCTAAACATCAATACCATAATGAAGATTACAAACTAATACAAAGATATGCCCAATCAATGTTGCCATTCAGAACTGTTGCCGAGGCCATAATCAATAGACTAACAACTACGAACAAACCATATTTGGGTTTTCGTCCAAACATGGTTAAGGAAGCTGAGAGTTTCCGTTCTCAAAGATCCAAATGTAGGAAACAATTCAATTCTCCAATAATCTTCCCATCTGATAAGATTGTGCCCACGATCAGCAAATACATTCACTAATAACCCTCTATGAACAACTATCCCCAAATCTTCGTTTGCTTGAATGAGTGGAAGCTTACTCATTTTAATTAAAAGTCTTCAAACAACAATCCTCTGTCTTCAGAGATGGTGACTGACACTTCAACCCTTATTCAAACAACTGCAACTCTCCAATGATCGCTTGATCTTTTTCAACCTCAAATCACCCTGGATCTTTCTGCTTTGATACCATGTTAATTTTATGAATAGAAATGCAATTAAGCAGAAAACACAATCACAAAGAAGACAACACAAAATTTACCCAGAAGCGTGTTGATGGGTGATTTTAACCACAACAATACTAAGCAGTATTGCTACTCTATTTCTCCTAAATGAGAAAGGCAACACATGGATGCCTTAGCTCCCAAGGTCTTGGTAGTTGGGTCTCAACTATACTGACGTTGCTCAGTGGCCAATGCAACAATATATTCAAGGGGCCTGCTGGTGTTGGGCTTCTGGATTGCTCCAAGATCAAACATGAAATAAATCCTATACTAACCAGGGGTTTTAAAGAAATATAAAAAAGATGGATCAGGGTGTTGAAACAGAAAAGAATAATAGTTCATTCAACCTTAACCAGACTTTGCTAACTTCAAAGGAATTTTCTAACTAAAACTGAAGAACGAAATTAACTAGTGATTAACACATAGTTGCATTCATTGACAGTGCTGATTTTAATAACTGATTACAAACTAGCATTTAAGCGAGACACAAAATGAGATTTTATTCCTTGAAAGATTTCAAAATCAAATGATTAATTTCAGATAAATACCATTCTGGAACACAATATGAAGTAGATTCGAATCTGGTTACTTCTACTGTGGGTTAGACAGATAAACAACATTTATAAATCTGGCATAATCACTAGTGTACAGAAAACTTGTGTCTTCAGACTGCTTCCATCTACACTAGAAGAACTTTGAAAATACATTCCAACTTGTACTAAAAACTAACTGCTAACCAAGAAGACAAGAGAAGCTCTCATTACTGAGAATCAAGATGCAACTCAATCTCCCTTTGCTAGCTAACTAACTCCTAACAGTTCTAACTCTAAAAATTCTAATCTAGAAGTCCTAATACTGAAATTCAGAACTAGAAATTTTTGAACACTCAAAATTTTTCAAACCCTTTACAAAAAGGAAAGCATGCCATATATACATCTTCTCCTGAAGAGAAGGTCAGCACCTATTTTAGGGTTTACAAAATA
>VDFB02166546.1:0-35260 GCA_007258455.2 Sequoia sempervirens | reverse complement strand
TCAATGTTAAGATAAAATCCCTACATAAGTGCTAAAACAAAAAAACACAAGAGTTCACTTTGGATCAATTTGTGATTTCAATCTTAACTATGACAATTTTTGTTTCAAGGATTAGCGGATACAATAACAAGCATTAGTGATACAATACTTAAATATGGAGTACCACTTTGGTAGGAGATACAACCAAAGTGAGTTCATTTCGATTGTGATGGTGCTTCAAACAGGATCGTGTGTCAATGATTAGTCAGGGACAACAATCAAATGTGATGTTCTTTCATTTTGTTTTATGTGAATTACAAGTGTCAAGTAAGACATCGCTTGTAATTGGTCAAGCCATGAATTAAATATAACAAATATGCAGGGTGTTGATCATTTCCAGATTACTTAATCAAAGTCTTGACAGAACAGTGAGGTAAGGTTGTTGTCATATCTACAAGATGAGCACAAAATGCAGTAAGAGAGCATAATGGAATTTTCAGTTTCGAGCTTCATAGGTATATGAGGTTCCAGAATGTGCATTCAAAATAGATCTTTCAGATTCTTAGTACCAGGAGAGTACTCTTGGAATGTGAGTATTGGATTTTCATTTTTAAGGACAGTTTACAGCTCCATGTCGATGACATTTCCGTGAATTGAGCTCAGATATTATAACTATCAAAGAAGGTTACATAAATACCAAGTGTCACTGGTTATTTGAGTCAGGATCCTTAAAGAATGCAAGCATGTATACAGTCTATCACCATTTCTAGCAAGTATGAGAGGTCAAGTTCTATCGGAAATAAAATGCATGTTTTTGCTTTTAAAATTTTCAAAAACTCATGATATTGTTTTGTTTCAGAAGTGTGGAGTAAATCACTGTTTGTTACTTCATAGTCTCGAATGCTTTCAAAACACAGACAATGCATTTTTCTTCAGAAATTTTGAATACCCACATGAGGGTCGAGCTTCAGAAGGACAGAAAGCATGATAATCTACAATACCCATATGGGTTCTATTTTAAACAGCCTTAAATACAAAATATGCAAATCTTTGTATTGATTCGAACCTCAAAGTAGAAGGAATGCAGTTTTCATTCGATTTTCACAATACCCACAAAAGAGATAGCAGGGAAAAGTAATGAAACACAAGTTTTGTGATAAATCGAGCTCAGGAAAGAGGAAAATAGACTTCTCTTTCGAATTTTTTAAAATACCCACATGTGGGTTTATTCTCAAAATACAGAAAATGGTGTTTCCTTTTAAAATTTCGAGTACCCATTTTCAGGGTTGGTGTCAAAATGCAAAAAAAGAAAATAGCCACAGAAATACCCACGTGAAATCTAGAGAAAATGGCAAGAATATACAGTAAATGCGAGCTCTCAGATGTTAGTCGAAAGACAGAAGGAGGGTAATGCATAACTATTGAAATCTTTTTAATACCCATATGCAGAAATGTTACCAAATTGACATAATGGAGAATTTTTGTTCTGGGTCGAGCTAAAATTCAAAAAATTGCTTTCTACAGTGCTCTTTTGGCACGGCCTGTACATGGCCAGAGGAATCATGAAATAAAGAGAGCTTTTAGAGTTTCTACAGAGCAAGGAAAATTACTAGTTTAAATTTCTGATAGAGTCAAGAGTCGCGGCCATAGCTTCCTCTTTAGTTTCCAAATGCAGGGGTTCGAGTTCTCAAGTAATGACCGAGCTCTCACAGAAGAATAGAGCGCTACAAAGACAGCAGTGAGCACGAGAAGCACACAGAATATTCAGAAGTGATGACATTAGAGTGTGTAAGCCACGGCTTTGAGGTCGAAATGAGCAGAATACAAAGCCATAAAGTCCAAGAACACAAGCTTACCTCTGCACAGTAAGAACCAGAACACGAGTCTAAGCTTTCATGGAGTGGACAATAGAGGACGAGCTCGAACTCATGGTAGCATGAGAAATCAAGGTAAGCGAAAGTCAGAAATGAATAGGCCGCGCCCTTAGGGCTTTTTGATACTCGAGATAATGAGGTGGAAAAGTTATTTCGCCATGAAAAAAGACTTACCCACTGGAGATTCGGTCAACTGGAGAGCAGAGGAGGATTTCTGTGCACACGGGCTCGAATCCAACACCATCATAGCGACGTTGTTCATGCAAACAGAAGTTCTTTCATTCCAAAGTCAGGGGTGTGAAATGGTGATAATTAGGGTTTGACCCTATTTTGATCAAATCCCTAATTCGAGCATTATGAAGTTTCCAGAATTTTCATTCAAAATGCACATGTCAAATATCAAATGGTGGCCGAACTCTTAATGTTTCCTTTATGATTTATTCAAGCCTAAGTCTAAATCAGTGATTATGTTAGGCCAAAATTCTATGATAGGATGATGTCTTAAGTATTTGAGACTTATGGTTTTGCCTTAGTGAAGTATGGACTTTGCCTTAGGGTATTATTTGAAATGAAGAGCAATTATGGTGAATGGTGAATATCTTATGTTTAGGGTCAATTTAAGCTTTAGGGTTTTATTTTTTTGATTGATTTTGGAGAAATCAATTGGAGTTGTGATGAGGATATAATGATGACATTGGTATATTTTTTATGATTTTTGGGGAAAAATCAATTATTGTAATGGAGAAATAAGCAGTTTTATTTTTGCAAAAGATTTCCAATCTTTGAGTTGCAAAAATAGCCAAAATTGAAAAAAATCTGCATCTTGTAAAGCAGAAGCATCAAAGCGATGTTTTATAAATTGCTTTATGTTTTCTTGCTATTTTTAGCAGATCTTTGACTGACTTTTCTTCTTGGTCGAATTCCAGACTTATCTTGGAGAGATAGGTTGTTTTTGTGCTTTTAAAGTAGTTTTTGCCTATTTTTAGGGGCTTGACAGTGTAATCATAAAAGCTTTGTGCTTTTTTCTGCTTTAAAGCAGTTTTTTGAGTTTGTTTGAAGCCTTTTTTCCTTGAGCTTTTTCTGAGCTCAATTAGGGTTTCCTTGAGAGTTCTTTGGATAGATTTAGTCTTTCAACTCTCCATTTTGATCAGTTCAAATCATTTCTTGCCCTTACTCATTTCGGGGAGCTTGTAAACCTTTTGATACTCAGTTTGGACAGATTGATACTCTTCCAGTTTTAATAGAGCAGCAAATTTCTCCTTCTTATTTTCTGTCTCAAGTTTTGTAATAGCAATCTGATGTACTTGTGTTTTCAAATTGAAATCCTTTTATGTCTTGTTGTTATAGGTGTTGTTTCAGAATTACATGTTTCAGGTTGCATGTTGTATTTGTTTTCCAGATCTTCATGCAAATCATTGATGGGATGTGTTCCAATGAGATTGTGAGGATTACTGCAATAGAGAAGTTGTTGTGAGTGGATTGGTCTGAATTTTTATAAGTTTGGTGAATCATCTTTTAGAAATAGGTTTTTATGTTCAGTTATTCTTCATCCCTTTCCTCAGAAGCTGTTTTAGAATAGAATTCATCATTCAGAGAACCAGCTCACTCTGGAGATTCCTCTTTCGCATAAGATCACCCACATCTGAAAGAGGTTTCCATGTTTCAGTAGTTTGTTGAATATTGCATTCAGCAAGGTGCAAAACTATTGATAACATTGCCAATTTCCTAGAGGTGGCTGCCAATGCCCTTGAAATTGCTACCAATTCCCCTGAGGTTGCTGCCACTGGGGTGGAGAGTTTTGATGATTGTGCCAAGTATTTGAAGGGCTACTCTAAGGCTGTGGTGGATATCCTCCATAGCTGGATGGATATGGGGGCTTCCATTGGTTACTAGATGAATAGGAATTAAAATATGACCCAGCATAAGATAGTGGATCCGGTGGAATACCCTTTCTTGGAGCCCAAGGCTTCCTTTGTGCAACATAGTAGACTTGGTCTTCTTCAATCTGGATTGGTTTGAACTCAGGTGGAATCTGCTTGCTTTCAAGATTAGCTACCATCTTTCATCTGCAGTCCCTCTTCTTTTGTCTTCAGTGGGGATAATACTCTGGTAACATTGCCTCTACCTCCTCTTGCTTCTTCTTGGTCTGAAGTGTATCTAGCTGAGTAGCTAGATTATTTATAATGTCTTGCTTGAAGTCTACCAACAAATGAATAATATCCATTCTTGAAACTCCACCAGTAGTTGACTTACCCATGGAATATTGGTAAGCTCTCCCTTTCTTTAAAGCTACCCTAGAGTAGTTCTGGCATATTTTCTTGATATCTTCCCAAGGAACTTGGGAGATATCTCCTCCTCCCATGAGGTCTAAGGCATTAGTGGAGCTATCATTGATTCCTCTCAGGAAAAGTAACTTTTGTGAGTCTTTATTGAGTGTATGGTGTGGAGATTTTTGTAGGAAAAACAAAAAACTTGCAATATAATCTTCCAAGCTCTCATCTTCCTTTTGCTGCATCTTGAAAATGTCACCTCCTCTCATGTCACTACCCCTGCAATATTCCTTCTATTTCTCAAGGAATTTTGTGTTCATGTCTTCCCAATTTTCCACAATATCTCTTCCTAGGCTCATGAACCATCTTAATGTAGCCTCTTTTAGAGTGTTTGGAAATAGCTTAAGACTATGGGAATTAGTGGTATAATCATAACTCCTGCAGAGTATGCCAAACTCAAACAAAAAGCTATCAGGATCTTTTGTGACAAGTCCATAAAACTTGGGGATTGTTGAAGCAGGGATGTTCTTGATGTTGTCAAGTTCATTTTGATGGGAAATGGGGAAAGGAAAAGTTGGTTGGTTAGGTCTGTTCCTATTTGCATCACCCATACCTGCTTGATGTAGTTCCAGAGAAAAGGGGTTCTCAAGATGATTTTGGTCTTTAGAGGAGACTTCAGAGCTAGTCAGATCAGGAAATGCATCGGCAAAGGGGTGTGGATCTTCTTCTTCTTCTTCTCTTGGTAGGTTTTGATAATCAACTAGTTGGAATGGATTAGGATTGTTAAGAAGGAATATCCCATAAGCATCCCTTCTCCTTCCTCTATGCATGCGGTATCACTCACTATCAGCCAACTCACACAAAGAATTGGTAAAGAATAAGGGGGGTCATTACTTCCTAAATGAGGGGTATACTAAGAACAACTTCTAGAAACTCTTGGTAGGTTTTGATATTCAACTAGCTAGAATGGATTAGGATTGTTAGGAAGGAATATCCCATAAGCATCCCTTCTCCTTTCTCTATGCATGCGGTATCACTCACTGTCAGCCAACTCACACAAAGAATTGGTAAAGAATAAGGGGGGTCATTACTTTCTAAATGAGGGGTATACTAAGAACAACTTCCAAAAACAATATAGCAAGAAAAACTACCAATGAATCCAAAGAACTCCCTAGTTTGACACCATCCTTGATAACAACACCAAAAATGTTGGCCTCTTACAATGACTTAATAACTAAGCCCTTACATCCATGATTCAAAGATTGGACATCTAACCTGAATAGGTATTTCAATAATCATGAAGGTACATTTAACTTGTCAACCTAGGGATGTGAACTTGAAATGGGTTAGCATAGTATGTGCACTAGGAATCTAGAGTAGTCATTTTCATTCTACAGCTAAGGAACTCACAATACTAAAAGTAAATTTCTTAGAAGGGAATACCATAAATTCCAATCATCAATCAACAACTACATCAAACTAAAATGCATAACAGAAATGAAAATTTGAGCAATAAACAGGGCACTACTATGTCTGCTTTGGCTGCAAGAATAGTCACAGAATGGGATTCTAGTGGCTATAGGAATAGTCAGTGCCAGATTTCTAACTAATTACTAAACAACAAGTAATACTAAACTAATACTAAACTAAGAGGATGAATTACTCACCAAGTGGGTCCCCTTGGATTAGTATCCTCTAAAACTAATGAGAACTCAGATGCTCGAACTTGGAACTTTATTTTATTCACTGTAAATCATGAGTACAAAAGAGTAATGTATTTGTATTACTAAAAACTTGAGAGTGCAAGTACAATATCAAATTGTGCAACCCCTTAAGAAGGAGCATCAAATATTTATTTATACTATCAACTAGACAAGGCAATCAACTCCACGACTGGGAGGATTCCATTTAGGGAAAACAGAGAAAGTGGAGTGGCAACGCTTATGCATGCATGGAATCTGGTCAGACATGCAGGTCCAAAACGTAGATTTAGCACACTAGTAACGCCTGCATCTGCTTAACCAACATTAAAGTCCACTACAAGGTGGTTACATTCGGTTGCATGAGGAATCTTTTGTTGTTGACCTCCTTTGACCTTTGAGTGATTCCTTTGCTGGACATTACAGTGCATGCCCAACTGGCGGTGTCTCTCTCAACTTAACATCCTCAAATTAAATCTGCATGGCAATATTAGTATGCACAATAACTACATATCTATAACCACCTTAAGGAACATTCATTAACCACATGCAAAATCAATATAGATAATCCACATAATATGCCAATGTCATTAAAATTTGCAGAAATAGGATTAAGCCCAATGTCTATGGTTTGAGGGAAACATTATGAAAATATCAATATTTAACATCAAATTCCATGACAACTACCAATAAATAAACTATAGATTCTACCCAAAATTGGACCAAAAACTAGGCTCATCAGGTACCATAGTGAAAACCTAACAAACAGGCGCTATGTTTGAATAAAACTTGCATCTTTATCTATAAGTACTATCTAAAGCATCCACCCATTTGTTCCATAATAAAGCATGTGTCCAAGCATGGCTTGTTACTGATTTAGGAAATTAGTCTTGTCTCAAACTAGGGGAAACTTCTCAAAGATGGTCATGGGTTAGATCCTTGTGCATCCCATCATGGTCAAAACTATCAAAAATCAAAAACATCTGAAAAACAAAAAAAATTAAAACAACTTGTGATTATTCCTTCACTCAAAAATTCTAAGATATCAACATTTGCTTGAACCTCATGGCTAGTTCAAGTAGATTTCCCACAACATATCCTCTAGAATTAAAAGTGAATATCAATCCAAGTTATCAATGTTGTTTAAATCCCAAAAATAGTTATGCTTTGAGTCAACACCGGTCAAACTACATGGTTTCTACATGTACAATATAGGCAAGGCTTATCTCTAATCAACCCCTAAGGCCCTAGGCCAGTCCCCTTATGTTTCTATCATGATTTCTTTCAACTTAGTCAAAAAATACAAAATACAAAAAAAATCAAGAACCATAAAATCCAAAAACATTCTAAAAATAGAAAAGATAAAAAACACGCTCACACTGAACCAAGAAAAATATGAGCTTATGCATGTACAACATAGGAAAGGCTTATCTTTGATGATCCCTTGAGGCCCTAGGTTAGTCCCCTAAAAACAAAAAAAAACATCATTAAAACTCAAAAAATCCAAAGTCTCATCTCCATCATTACAATACACAATAAAATTTTCATCCATAATAAACAAATCATCATCTTCACCCTTTAAAAAAACAAACAACAAACAAAGCAAACATCAAAAGCTAGAACCTTCAAGAAAAACAATCACAAATATTTTGATTAAAAAACAGATGAAAACAATGCCAAAGTATTAAACTACCTATCTTCTTGACAATTCACCAATAACATCCTGAGATACGCCTTAATGGATCTATTCCTACAATAAACATGATCAACAATGGATAATAGCCTGAAACCTCAAAATATATATGGCAATTGATACTAAAACTTTGTTTTATCTTTTTATAGTCTTATCTTTACGATTTATTTTATTGACTCATTCCCAGGATCACTCGAGGATGTTCATAAGGATTTAGAGAAGAAGGAATGGGGGCAATTGAGCATCATTTTGGTTTGTTGTTTGTAATGAGCAAGAATATTCTTTGTATGTCAATTCAAAGTCCACACAATGGATACAACGCCACGTTGGTTATTAATACCCTAGTGCATCATATTTGTTTGCTACATCAAAAAGGGATTGTTAAAAATGCGAAGTCTCCAAGCAAAGAAAAAGAAAAATCATCAATAGCTAACAACATCAAATTTCTATCCATCATCAAATATTTCTTCTAACTAACATCCACCCTGCATCACAACGTCATTAGTACCATATCCATCCTGCATTCACAATTTCGTCAATACATATCATGATGATAATAAAGCAATGAAAACATCATGTGTCATGTATAAGGAATACATCCATCATATGTCAAAATCCATCCTATACATAATAAAACATCATATGAGACAAAATATGATCCATCCATCCACATCATATGCATACATCAGAAAAGTACACAAAAACATGTATAAACATACATCATCATATATTGTCATCCATAATCATCACATAAACACATAATGAGCTGAATCAAAGCATGTATATCTCATATATATCATCATCAATGAAACATGTGTGATAGGATAATGCAAAAATATACATATATATGAGGCCGATGAATATATATACAAAATCATGTTTATAATATAAGTCTCTGAACAGTAAACATCATAAAGATAAAGTAGAAATAAACTACTGCCTGACCGAAGGAGAAAGACTCTAAGGATTAGGTTGATCAGGCTATCTAACTAAGTGTCCACATGACTCAATACTTGTCACAGCACTCGGCTCTCCAAACCGTGGATGTCACTATGCTCTAGAAACAAAGGCCTCATACAGGGTCTGATAGTAGGTCACCTTCTGTAGTAACTAATCTCGCTCGACACTGAGACTGTCACACTCTATCCTAAAACTACCCCTCTTAGTGGTAACAACATTCAACTATGTCTTAGCTACTGGATGACACCCAATATTAGTGTCTCTCTCCATCCTAAAACCCTCTCTCTCATATCGAGTTGTGTCTCACTTTGTAGTGAGTGTGACAATTTGTGCCTCCATGACCTATCACTACAATATCTCGACATCTCTTGTAGCCATCATCTGTAATAACTGTGCACCTCCATCCCTAAGTGGTGGAAGGGGGACTTGGAACGTGTCCTTGATCCTATTGCATTTGATCACCCTATCCATCCTGTGCACCATCCCATCAAGCCCTAGTAAGTTGCTCTGTAAAAATCTCAACACGCTACCTCTCTCCACGATGACCTATAGTGCCTGCTCTACCCACTACAGGAACACTGACAAGATCTGTAAATCTCAAAGGAAGGTGTTGTGCCCATGATTGACATAATTAGGAGTAGTAGCAGGAGTAGTTAACCCCCAAAAAACCCTAAATTTTGTTTAATAAACCTTCCTAGGTTGAAATTAGGAGCTCCTATGAACATTTGAACAAACAACGAAAGACCTATAAGCTTAATATTTTTCCCTATCGACATATAAACTGAAATGAAATAGTGTCATGAGCTTGACCTCAAATTTGAAATTTTCAGCCAACCTCTCGAGGGGGCAGCCTAGAGTCCTACCATCATTTCGTTGACCGCCGAGGCATAGTGGGGCATATAATTTTTTTCAAAACTTGATCTTAACATCAAAATCTTTGAAACAAAGCAAATGATACTTTGTCTTGAAGAGGGACAAAATGTAGACATGTAAAATTGGCCTAACACTTATCACACACATTAAATGACATTTTCACATCATCGACATCATTATCATTGAATATCACTGCATTTCACATCAAGTGCATAAAAAACCATAATTTCCTCTATTAGTTGAATAATACTACATTATTTAATTAATTCACTTTTTCTTCATTTTCGGCCAATTAAATAAATTTCATTTATTTAATAAAGTCTTAATCTTACTTTATTCCTCCTGATTAATTAAATAACGTCAATTATTTAATTATGTTGCTAATTCACTTTATTCCCCTAAGTCAATTGAATTATTAAAGCTTAATAATTTATGAAAGGTGGAAAATTGGCATTGCTTATGGTTTAGGACATAGAACAACAATCCTTGTCACTCTCATTCAAGGAAACCCTAGAGATCTCAATCCAAGGATGAAGTAGGAGAGAGAGATCTTGCAATAGGGTGTCCTAGGGTAGGATTAGAGACTAAATAAGGGTTCACCACCAAGCTAGGGCTTGGAAAGACAAGATATGCAAATTACATGCAAAACCTAACTAGATGACCTAGAGAATGAAATTGAAATATAGAATGAAAAACTGAGAATGAATAGAGGTGCACCTGGAGGAAAGATGTGATCAAAACAAGCTCCAAAACCTTGAAATCCTGACTCTCAATGCTGATTGGGACTCATACACTAGTTGTAGCGTGTGGGTCCTAGGTGGGTCCTGAAGAGCTAAAAATTTGGAATTTAGAGTTACAGACTAAGAGGAACAAAACCAAGAAATTGTTCCCTGAAACCCTAATTGGGACTCATATGCCTAGATTATCACGAAGTGTCCTGTTTTGTCGTGAAGTTCCCCAGGAGCAGAATCTTGAAATGAAACTTTGCAATCCTCTGAATATGGATCAAATAAGCACTTTCCCACTGATTTCATGCAAATTGGATGGATATTTTTCCCTAGATCCGAGTTTCTATGAGTCTTGAAAACTTTTCATGACAACTTTGACAACATTTACAACTTTTTCATTTTGGTACTTTTGAAGGCTTCAAATCCACTTTTCCTCAATATATAAACCTACAATCACACATTAAAGAGAGGAAAACTTGTTGATTGTTAGGAAATGGGGGTTTTCCTTGGTCAAGCCCCTTTTAGGTAATTAAACCAAATGATGAGATAATGAAATAAGAACATGAAACATGAAACATGGAACATGGAACATGAACAATGATACCTTGAATGATGTATTGTAAATCTACAATCTAACATGAAATAGCCATGAAGAATGTAGATCTAGACCTTGAAATAAGTGTAGAACAATTCTTAATCTTGGATCTTGAATGCTACATCACAACACTAGCTCAACAACATGCTTGATGCTTGATGACCTTGACATGATAATGAATCTTGAATTGCTGCAACAAATGATGAAGAATTTTTCCCTTGAATGCCTTAGAAATGCTCTTGTAAACTCCCTTGACATTCTTGTGAAATCTTGTAATCATAAACTTGCTATGAGGAATGCTCTTGAAATTATTAGGTGAAAATGAGTGAAATAACCTTGTATTTATATATGTTTATGCCAAATTTCCTGAAATTACAACACTACAAGATTTAATCAGATCTGTTAGCTCTCAAAAATGCAGGTAAAATACCTCAAGAGGTTGCCAATCTCTTGGTACATTTAGGGTAATAGACAAAGCCAAATGTTTTAAGCTTTCTACTCTTTAGGTGCTGCTAGACCTAGGCGAGTGTACCTATATGAATTGGGCATACTTGAATTATGATCTTCTCTCTTGCAGTGATTTTTCCATGAGGGAAGATGGGAGTGGACGAATAAAATTTGGTATAAATTGTATAGCAATACTAAAAAAAAAACTAAATCCTAATATGTTCAGTTAACAGATGTAAAATGGATTGAATAAAACCAGATGATGAAAATGTGTAGACTAGTGCCTTATTGGGTATGCGGAGTCAAGAGAAATCTAAAAACAAGTACCTCTTTCTGGCAAATATTCAAGTTGTTCAGCATATATTTAGTTTATAACTTGTATAAACATGCGAGGTTATGACTACCAAGTTCTCCTTAATGATCCAACTGACATTCTCTAATTACTACGATCAACTTAAAGGATTTAATCCTTACTTGAAAGAACCAATCAATTGATCATCCAGATACAACAAATGTGCACTGATAAACTGGATATAAACTTGTTACACCAATTTAAATAACTAAAAAACACCAACTTTGGAGACAACTTCAATAATGTTTTCAATGAACACAATAAACAACTAATTCTAGAAATGACTACACCATAATAAAGTATTTTCATTGATATCTCCATAATTTCAAACATGCATCAGAGTCTCATATTTGTGAAACATTGTATTCTACTGTATCTTCTCTATCCCATCTTCTATCCTATATCTTATGTTTCCATTTCGTGATCAAAATAAATATTTATACATTGAATACACAAAAGGACGCGTCCTTTCAGAAATGTCATATGTTTACATAACAAATAGATTAGAGGATAATTAAGCTCTGTTTAGCCACAAGTGAGTTTTAGCAAGATGATCCAAATAATCTCGGTGCTTGTATGTATCCGCATCTCCAACTGCGTTCTGGATCGTGATTTCCATCTTTATCATCTTCTCATTCTGCTCGCTCACTTCTTCTAATGTTGTACCCTCCGCAGAAGCTATCCTCATGATTTCATTTAGTAATGACTCACTCTCATTCTTCCATTTGGCAGCTTCCTTAAGTTCCCCTTTGTCATCAGAGAATGCAATCAACATTTTCTTGGCAACGCTTATCAACCCCTATTCGTCCCCTTGTAGTTCATCATAGAAGTTTCGATGTCAATTTATAATATGATTTGCAGCTTCCATTGTTGCACTGTTAGAAGCATCTCTTTGGTCTATTTAATGAAACTTCTCCATAATTCGCCCATCCATCCTTTTATGCTCCTTCAATGCAGCAAGGGTATGTGAATGTTTTCCCCAAAGTTTATTCAACCAAGGTGTTAAATTATCCTGCCTTTTCTTGATTATTGCTACAATTGCATCATGCTTTCCCTGGGAATAAGAACTTGATCCTACCCAATGATCTCTTGTCTGAGAGCTTTCACCTTGAGTAAGCATCCTGGGTGTCTTCACAGTGATGCCTACCAAATCTTTTAATCTATCATTTTCTCTCAACATCCTTTCATTATTTGATTTATACATCTCTCTTTCCTTTATCAACATCTGAATTTGTGCCTTGTTCAGTTTTGCAATATTAATTCCAATTTCCGTAGTAGCCACAGGATCAGCCTCTCCAACCTTTAGATTCATGACATGTCCAAATGCCTTTTCTGTGTCAATAACTACTGATTTCCTATGGGGTGGATATCAGGCCCAGATCATCAATGACCCTTCATCAGTATTGTATTTTGATCCAGCATACACCTCTATTACACTTTCTTTGTCAAGCTTGTGTGTACAATTGTTGCCCCTTAAGAAACTATCAAAGACAAGGGCAGAATTGAGATCTAGCTTGAGGAAAATCATGACATCAGCATTTTCTAACATTTTCCTCCCCTTTTTAGGGGTCATACCTGTCATCTCTTCATCCACACATTTTCTTAATTGGCTCAACAATTTCTCGTCATTGCCTGTAGTAACATCATCAACTTTATCCCTTATTTCTTTCCCTTTTTGTTTATACAAAAATGCTTTGAACTCTGGGGAATTTATGAACTCATCATCTAAAAAAAATGATCTGTACTCAATATTTCTTATATCTGCCTCTCCACTTTCTTCAACACTCAATTCTTTGATTGGGAAAACATACTGCTGAGTTCTCAACCTGGATACCTTTTCAGGTTGGCTTTGTGGCACATTATCCTTAAGTGTCTCTTCCCCAGAAGACATCTGCTCTGCATCCTGCAGCCCTTGATTATATTTTTCAACCACCATTTCAGCTTCTTCTTCCTCTAGATTCTGAATCATATCATCAAAGGGATAGGGCACATGCTGATACCCTCCAAAGTTTATCTTCATTTCAGCCGAATTGATATACCCTTCTGGGTCAAAATTCTTTTTGGGTGTTCCCCTCTTCATATTGTACTGAAGCAATTTGTCGAGGATCAAATTATATCCTTCTTTGGCCAACATAGTAAATTCACCAAAAGACAATGTACTAGGCATAAAAGCCTGCTTCCCAAAAGAGCTAAAATTCATTACACTGCAATAATCCATCTGCCTAACAATCTCCAGATATGCAATCCTGTTTGGGACTGTTTTTGGCAAAATGAAAGGGGCATCTTCAAACCCATAAACTTTGATTATTGTAGCTCCCTCCAAACAATACCAATCTCCCCAGTTATGATCATTTGGCCCATTGAAATCATTTGGCTGAAGAAATCTCTTTATCTCAACAAATAATGAATAATTCCAAGGATAATTATACAATATGTACAATGTTTTCACAAAATATTATTCAAAATGAATGAAACTAGCATTAGCAAACCTGCTATCCCAAATAGCAGTCCACAATTGAACTGGTAATGCTTCACCATCTTTACTAAGCTAATAAATTCTCATCTCCGAAGGCCATCCTCCCAACTCCTGTCCAAAATAGAGTACCAGATGCATCAACAATGAATAATGCCTGAGATGAAGAGTAGATGATCCACTTTTTATAGCCATCAGTCCTAAATCAAGCCCCTTAGAAATGTACGAGGCATAGTCAAATGGCTGAGAATTATGATATTGGATATCTGCTGTGATAATCATGGGCACAATTGACATATATTCTGGGGCATCCATTCCCAATACTTGACACACTGAGAAATAAGTGTATTTCATATAGGGTTCAAACAGGTCCACATGATAAGGAGGTCCATCATCATCCTGCAGAGGAACTGGTTTACCATCCTGCTTAGCCCTATGAATTGGCAGCCTCCAACCCTTGTAAATAGTGTCCATTCTCGAGAATTCTTTCTCTAGTTCTTCGTATATGATTTCCTCATTGCAAAACCCTTCCAAATTAAAAACTTCCCCAATTTCCTCCTTTGAAAAATGTATCTGTGGTTTTCCAGACGGGTCACATATAGCTTTGTGCATTGGGTCATAGTGATCAACCAACAATTTTACTAATTCAGCATTTACAAATACATTAGGGCACACCAATTTTCCTAGGTTGAGTTTCCATGGATTGCATACTGGTTGAAAATAGCTTCTCCGATGATAATGAAAATTAAACAATTCATACCCCCTTATGGTAGTCCAGACATCTCCTATGAATTTGCATTTATCATCCAGTTTATCAATTTCTACCCTAAGTTGTGCAGACCTTCTGGCTTTAGGCCCTGAACCAGGCAACTCCAGTCAATGAGGTCTTGGTTTAATCTTTGTTCTATGCCCTCATGTTTTGTCTCAGTTTTCTGTTTCTTTCCTCTTGGCTGACTACTTTAACCATGTTTTCTTCTTTTAACTTTTCTAGAGCTAGGGGACTCCATTCTTCAAAGACGCAGAAGTTAAAAATTCAAGGAACTAAGGTACAGTTACTTACTGTATCCTGCTCAAGCTCTTCAGACTGAAATATGCCCTGGTTCTCCGTTCGCCTTGCTGGTTCTTCAATTATGAATTCAGCACTAATGCTTTCAA
The DNA here is from genome assembly GCA_007258455.2 of Sequoia sempervirens. NCBI lineage: Eukaryota > Viridiplantae > Streptophyta > Pinopsida > Cupressales > Cupressaceae > Sequoia > Sequoia sempervirens. The sequence goes on along the minus strand of VDFB02166546.1, from coordinate 20,161 downwards.
TTAAATTCTCCCTGTTATGTTTCATCGCGCCATTAATGTGTCAGTTGAAGCACGTATGAAGAATTATTTGAAACTTACATTGTCGCATCAGATGTCTTGTTGATGAGAAATTTTCAAATCTGGGGTGATGTCTTTTGCAACGTTCATTAAACCTTTCGCCAAGATGTCCTGTAGTCTCCCCGAAACCTTCAAGTCTCATTGATAGGTGTCGCTTTAGTTTTATGTGTTGCTGTGACAAATCTTAGTCGGGGAGATGTTTCATAGGCTACACTGTGTCTTACCGAGATGAACTCCGTGGTATTTTTCTTATCACTGAGACATAACCACACTTTTGCCGATGAAACCACATTTCGTCGTGACCATCAAGTTTCTCACTAATGAAATTAATTTTACCGATGAAATAAATTCTATCAGCAAGACCTTGAATCTCGAAAAGACTCATACTGATGCCAAATGTCTTGCCAAACCTGTTTCTTCAATATATTTTATTCGGTGAGACACTCCCCGAAGTATTTCATCGGTGTAACTTTCATATTCTAGTGAAACTCATGTCGATGACCCTTTCTCTCGCCGATGCACATCTTTATCGGTGTGACATTTGAGTCAGCAAGACTATGTGACTTCCTCTCGATAGCCTTTTGATGGAATCCCATTGCGCTTTATCGGCAAGACCTGATGCTTTCGCTAAGACATTACTCCGATAATATTTTGTTTGGCCGATACATCACTCAATGCGCTAGTCAGTAAGACATATATATGAGTTCGCTATGACTCATCCTGATAACAACTCTCTTGCCGATATGACTTTTCTGTCACCGAGACAATAGATGTGTTCTACCGATAAGTGCTTGAGTATAAATTCTGATCAGTGTGATCTTTCTGAAGTCTTGCCGATAGTTTGCAACAAGTATATATTAGTAGAAAAACATTATAGATTTGGGAGACCCTGTCCTTCTCTTGTCGAAATGGATTATGTAGTAAAATATGTGTGACTCGATGGAAACTATGGGACCATATGGGCAAAAATATTATGAAGAGAGGAAATTGTGCTTATGGTGAGGACTATTTTATTGACTCATTAACTATAAAATTTTCAAAATTTTACAGTTCTAACAAGATCTAGGAGGATAAAATCCCGCCAATAATTTGAATTAAATTTGATTTTGGGCCACACAGGACTCATACGCCACTTCATTAAGCTTAACTATGGGACACATTTTTAAAAAATACTTAGAATGATGTAAAATCAGGATTGGGGCCCCAAAACTTAGGTGGGACTCATACGCCAAAATTGGTGTATGAGTCCTAGATCACTAAATCTTGGCCACACAACCTAAAAACACCTAAACTATGATTAGATGTTTGTTTATGTTAGGATTATCCTCAAAAAGATGCATTAATTAAGGCTTGTGGATGCAAAATTAGACCAATTAAGGAATAAAGAATGCCAATTAGTAATGAAAACCCTAGATTGGTGTGAAAGTATGATACAACACTTTACAACACCCTAAATAAGGCATAATTAAGTTCATTTAGTTTACAAGGTCCCAAAAATTAATGTGAAGGTGTAAATAAATACACTTTACAACATTAAATTAAGGAAAAATTAGGTCAATTTAGCTTAAAAGGGCCCTAAATCCAACGTGAATGTGTAAAACACATTACAACACTAGATCAAGGCAATATTGGGTCCATTTTAATTTTTACCATTCCTAAATCAACTGTGAAAATGTAAACGACAAAATTTTTTGACACTACAATTTAATTAAATCACTTTTCCCCAAATTTGAATAATTAAATTTAATTATTCAAAAACATCATCAAAAATCAAATAAAACAAATACCACTTTGTTTGCAAAAGTCAAACTTGATTTGCACACTCAACTCCAAAAAAAGATTAATTAATTATCCTCACCCACTTAACTGATTGAGTAAATTACGAACCACCGATTGCTTAATCTATTACCAGACATATCCATCTATTTCCTTACAGATCAATCTATTCTTCAATCCCATAGATTATTTAATCTATTTCCTCAATCCCACTGAACACTCAAAATGATTTCTTAAATCACACTAATTATGTAATCAATTTGCATAGATTATTCCCATCTAAATCCTCTTAACATCTTTCAATCATCAATCAAGATATTCTACTACACGATCTCAAGTGTTCATTTCAAAATGCAAAAATCTACATAACAAACCTCTTTCCTCTCAAAAAAGGATCAGATAATCAATATCATTCATACAACGAAGTAATGCAAAGATCTTAATTGAGCCCTTGGCATCTTCAACACACATCTTTGATCAACAACACATGCACGTTCTTCAATCTTTTGCATGCATAATGGAGGCTTCACATTGATACGAACAACCCAACATCTTTGCGAACACACTCCAACATGGGATGGTAACACTATTTTGTTTTGGATTTCATTATCATTGTTTCATTTCAATTACGTTCTTTATTTTCTTAATATTGTAGTTTCATTGCATGAGTAATGGGAATGAATCATTAATGTTTTGTTGTTTAGATTAGTTTCTATTCATCAATTTGATTACATTCACATGATCCTGATTTCCCCCTTACATAGCTCTTTCTAAGGATACTTTTGAATATCTCTAGGAGAAGTTAGGGGTTATTTCCCCTCCTTTGAACTAGATGCATAAGGATATGCATCAGTCCAGTGGATTTCAAGATTCATTCTTTGTTTTGGATTGATGTTGGTGGCTACCTCTTAGGGGGAGTAGGTAGGGGCATTGTTGGTTATTGCAGTTAGGGGGAATAATTGTTGTCATTGTAAAGTAGGTAGTGTTACCCATTTTTCACTCATAGGTTCAAAAGGGTAGAGGTTATTTTAAACTGAGGAAAATAAGGTACATTTTATTAACCTTCTTTATTACATTCAAATATATAAATGGAAAAATCTAGAAAAAGATTACAACTACAGATCATTACATTCATACATGTTTATGTAATGGAGAAAGATCCATATATATTTTTTTTTAGAAGACAAAATTCTTTATTGAATGTGATAAATATTCATTATCTCATACAAGCCATGAGATTAACTTGCTTATTCCAAAAAAAATATGAACAATATATACAACAATAAGTAAAGAGGAGAAATGAATGTGCATGTAAAGAAGGTAACCAACCATTGCCTGGTTGGAATGATTGGTTCTCATGCGTCTTTTGCCTTGCTGCTATCTCGAGCTTCATCCGTCTCTTCTAGCTCCTTCCGCTCCTAATCCTACATATAACATTAGCGATGGTGTTAGAGTATACTCTAAGCAATGACTGATAACAGACATTACATACATATCCACCCTATTCATGCATACATTGAACATAAGATGTACACTTGTTTTTTCTAATGTTTGTTTCATGTGCAAATATAGGGAAAGTTAAGTTGTTGATTTAATACATCTAATTACAACATGTGGGATAAATGTGGCTCCCACGAGGGTTGAGCCTAGTGCGCTGTCATTTTGTGTTTTAACATGACAAGTTGGTTAAGTTTTCCATGACATTGTTATGCAATTAAGAATCAACTCATTATTCAGAATAGTGAGATTGATAAATCTACTGATATAAATGGAAAATTGATGCTCAATGGAACCACATTGCCATTAAAATTGAGCAATGGTGTTTATCATATATAGTCACGTGGAGTTGTTGAAGTATTTTAAAGATACTGTACTGTGCATCATAAATTTATTTTGCATTGCATAAAAAATTCATATGGAAGTCATAATTTTTGAAGATAGGTGTTGAGCAAGATAAAGGGGAGAGATAATTTGTGCAATGCAAGCTACAAGGACAATCCCATATAGTGCTTAATATTTTCTCGGCTTTTAAGATAGCATAAACATATTGATGCTTAATGACTGAAATACATTGTCAATCATCATATACATTGAATAGACAAATATGATTCAGGAGATGATCATGATGAATCATGTCAAGAGCCATAAAATTTTTCTTTCAAACACTGAAGGACATACTGCATTTTTGTCATCAAGGGGTAGTCTTGATAGTCTTATGACTATCTTGATTATTTTGTTCATAGTGCAGCCTATGATATAGAAACAAAGTTATAAAACTCAAAGGGAGTGGCATTGTTCATCATATGATAGTGAGCAAGGTCAAATTCTTGAAGGGGAAATGAGAATAAATTTGAGAAGCAAGAGGTACATCAGTCCCTTCAGACACTATCCAACCATAAATACCAATGAGAAGTACAACCATAGGAGTTCAAATAAAGGATAGTGTTGGAAGACCTTATGATAGTCTCAATGAATGTGATGAAGACCATTGTTCACAGTGACTATGTTAAGGAGCAGTCACTATGCCACCAAAGAGGCATTCAAAGTAACAAGGGATTGCTATAGGAAGAATCAAAGCAATATATATGACAATGCTGGTGATGTCAGTGATATTGTGCTTCTGAATGTTTCTCACCATCAATTGGGTTAGAAGCTTTTGATTATGTATTGAAAAAGATCATTCCACAGGGTGCTATTTTACTTACTTCGAAACTAGAGGTGTTTTCTACAATAGCTGATGGTCAGATAAGTGTTGAAATCAATGTTTTGTAAGGGGAACAAGAGGTTGTGTGAGACAAAAAATTTCTTAGATTAGATAGGATACCACCTGCTCTTCGAGTTGTGTTCCAAATAGAGGTTAGCTCTACATCAAAAATGGTATCTTCTCAGTCATTACTGTAGACAAAGGCACTAGGAGGAAGCATGATATTATCATAACAGGTATTAGCCTCTAGGGTTTTTATTTCCAGACCCTTATGTTTCTGAAGAAAGAATACATTAAGTTTGAGACTAGAACCCAAAGGAGCCATATTTCTTCTTTAGAAAATAGTAAATACTAAATGCTGGTGAACACTTAAACAGAGAGTTCGAGCTAAGAAGAAAAAGAATGGTCATATCAAACCCTCAACTAGAAAAATGAAGCTACTCAGTTTATGGATACCCATATCACAAAGTCAGTAATGAGTGACAAAAATGATGCCTGTAGTATGTATGGTTATACAAAAAATGTAGAGAAAAATAGTGAAGGCACGGGTTTCAAATAATGGAGCACATAAATGAATCAAATGAAAATTGAACTATGATCCTTTTAATGGAGAAGACAAAACTCAGAAATAGCCATGGCAGAATGTGGGGACACGTATAAATGCATTTACAAATTAAACCTTCAATATAGTAAAGTTGCAGAGTGTTATTTATGGAAAATAATTGAACCCTTGAGGGTCTTCTAGCAAAAACGTAAGGGCCAAGTCATGCTTTTCTGATAATACAAATTCCTGTTAAAAATGCACACCCACAACCTGGGGTTTATAATTTATTTCAGAAATATGGTTAAAAAAATGTCAGAACAAAGCTTTTTGTTATGGAAAGTCTGCAGCCTGTGAGCAAATAGAGCATTTTTTCTCAACAAAAGTCACAAATACTAAGGCGTTCATGAAGTAATCATTGAGTAACAGAGTTCTTTGCATAAACAATGGAACTGTATCAAGAAATATTCATAAGTCATGACCATATAAGGCTAGTATGAACAAAAAATGGAGGTATTTTATCAGGGGTTTCTTTAAAAAATGCTTACCAGTTTATTTCTATGGAGAAAAATGATGGTTTCTATGCCAAGTTTATCTTGTTAGCTGCAAGAAATTCACCATAAAAGAGCTCTGAAACCCTAACAATGGAGCAGTAGCATAGCTTCTCCAAGAAGCTTCTAGCAAAACGATGAAAAGTGTTCTTCTTTTCTCTTTTGTTCTTTTAGGTTTGAAACCCTAAAGGTTTCAATTGGAAAGGAATTTTTTCCTTTAATTTAAATCTTTATTTAAAAGGATTTATTCACTAATATAAGTCGTGGCTTATATTCTTACCATCATATTTTATAATGTATGCCTTTTGTAATACAATGTATTGATAACATTGATGTTTCCTTTTTGACTAAGTCTAAATGCCTTCTATTTTTTTTGCATTGGCTTATTTGTAAAACAAGTGAATTTGATGATATTGTTATAAATCATTAAATTATCTTGTTTCCTTTTAAATGCAAAATAAATACCTATATCATATCTCATATCATGCTTAGTCAAATTGAGGAGTTGGAGAACACATTCCAAGCATCTAGGGAAGTTATAAGGTTGTTGAAAACATTTAGAGAGCATCTAGGAGATTTTATTTCTCTTAAGAGCCTTTTGAGGTTAGTTTTATGAATCATCTTAATAGACTAAGTCATTTTTTACTTTTTCTCACATTCTAAAGCCTTTTTGGATGAGATCTAGGGGCTAGATTTTAGGCCTTATGGTTGCATCCGAGTTATGGAATTTCTAGAACCTCTTTTCGAGGATTTGTTTTTGGGGGATTATGATAAGTCATTTTAGTGACTTAATTGTACTCAGTTTTGATGATGCTAAAAAAAAAAGTTAGTGACTTTTACAGTCCTTTCTCATACTAGCATGCTTTGTAACTCATTTTGGATATGAAAAACAGATGATACCTTGGTTACTACTAGTAATAAAATTTTGGTATTTTTATTCTTTGCAGCTTTGTGTATGTTAAATGATTCGATTAAGCTTTTTGTGAAACCCATTCATAATTTCCTTCTAGCTTAGTCTCATAAATTATACCTTTCTACAAATAGTGTGTTTAAGCAGGTTACTATTTGTGTCAAAATACATTTTTGCTTGCAGATTGTGAAGTTAACCTTCCATTTAGCTAGTATTTTTGTGTTCAATTCTCTTAGTGAAGCACTTATGCAAAAACACACAGAAATAACTTGTGCAAACTTAGTTTTTATCAATTGAAGCCTAGTATTAACATTTCTAGATTTCATTATCCAAGTAATATTCTGGTGTATCACCTTAGGAGATAGTTTTTATTTTATGCAATTTTTCTCCCTTTTCCCCTCAAGAATTAGTAGTTTTAGAGTGATAACTAGTTAGGATCCATATTTATCCAGAGGTTCATTTCAACTTTAGGTGACCCACAGCCTTGAAGTGATCCCATGTTTCTCCAGAAAGCTTAGTTTTATAACTTTGCATAAGGTGCATTTCTAGGAGATAATAGGTAGATGTTGTCCTTTGTCAACAATGTCAAAGGATATATGCAAGTGGTTGTTGGTTGGTGCAGTGTGTTGTGTACTTCTAAGGGGGAGTGTGTAGAGAAGGGAAATGTGTAGGTGTGCAGAGAAGGTGTGACAAAAATAGAGTGTAGTAAAGAGAAAAGGAAGTTGCAGAGAAAATACATGTGTGACTAATGTCAAAGGGTATGTTTCCCTTTTCCATTGACACCAAAGGGGGAGAGAGTTAACTAAAAAACCTTTTGGAGTAAGGGGGAGTCAGAGAAAGTGTTAAATGGAGTAGTGTGCACTGATGTGTAGTATGTTGGTGATTAGAGTTGTTGCTCTTATTGTTGGTGGTTTTTCATATCATGAGTTGCCATCAATGACAAAGGGGGAGATTTTTGGAAGTTTTTATAGTTTGTGTTGTAATTGATGTCAATTGATTTATGTTGTTGCATTGATTTCAACCTTGGAGTTTCTTTGATTTGTTGCATTATGTTGTCATTAATAAACTCACTGGTGTCAACCTCTAGTGTTGCCTTGATAAGCATGTGTGTGGTTGAGTTGTGGTACTGCAGTTGGTTTGGTTGTGATAAGGAAGTGTTACAAATGATGTGTTGGTTTTTGTAGTGCTTGGTTTTCAAGTGATTTTGATAAAATTTGTATAGAAGAGGAAATAGTGTGATAAAAAGTGTCCAGTGTAGTAGAGTAGTGTTCTGGTTTTTTCTTCACATTTCTTTTGTATTGAATATCTACTTATGCGGTTTAGATATGTTGATTAGAGTTGTTTAGAGGTGTTATATCCAAAGTTCCTTGTTCTAGATCCTTGTTCAGAGAAAGTTGTGTTCACCAATGTGTGAATGGTGTATTATAGTGGTGTCTGGGAGAAATGGTTTTGCTCCACATTTCTATGCAATATGGTTTTTGGTCTTGCAAATCTAGAAGTATGATTTTATTGCTCATATCTATCTTCAGTCCGAGTTGTTCGATTTTTTGTGCTCCCTAGATTTGGATTCTTGAGTTACAATATGTGGAAGGTTAACTAGTTGTACAAGATGGGTACATTCTTCAGGTGAAATTTTTCGCAAAGGAATTTGTTGGATTTCAAGGTGTTTGTGGAATATTCTATATTTTTTTTGTGTTATGTGTGGTTAAAAAGTCATCTTTGATAAAAGGAAGTGTGCACTTAAATGTTCAATGGTGTTTACATAGGTTCCACCGACCTTGGGTGTTTACATTAATTGCAAATTTTATTTGGTGTTTGTGGAAGCATGTCATGGAATGTATGAATGGATTTAGGTCTGAGTTAAGGTGCGATTTGGTCCACTTTCATTCCTATCCATTGTGGGAATGCTTAGTTCCAACCTAATTTGAATTTGCACGGTTAAAGTGCATAGTTGACCTTGTAAATTATTTTCAAGGTTGTGATGGGTATATATGTGTGTTGAGTTGATGGAGGATGTATGCATGATGTGTGTGTAAAGGGAATTGTAATGTGAAATGGGAAAGTGTGAAGTGTAGTGCAAACTTTAACGACTAAGACTACTAGAAGTAGTGAGCAAAAGGCGTCTACATTCTTTAGAGAGAGTGTGAATGTATTGGTGGTACAGTGGTGGAACTTTTTGTTGTTCTCAGATGGATTTCTCATTTTAATAATCTTCTTTCTTCATTTCCATAATTTGGTAGTGAGCCATTGGCAGTGATCATTTCTTCTCTTTTGGGTATTGAGCCCTCCGATAGTAAGCCTATTGTATTTGGTGTTGCAATTACTTTATATTGTGAGCTAATCCTCATCGTGGTTTTTCCCTTCTTGGGTTTTCCAATAAATATGGTTTTCTATTGTGTATGGTGTTGTGCTTTTAGGTTTTGTTATTTACTTTCATGCTAAATCATTATAACACATTAAGGTTAATGTGGATCTAAATGTTAGGTTGGTTTTGATGTTTTAATAAGCAACTGATTCACCCCCTCTTAGTTGTCTTGTGCACTCAACAAAATGTGCGAGAGAAATATATCTTTTTTGAAAATCAAATATGATTCAAAAATATGAAGTATGAGGGAAAATTAAGGAGTTGATGAGTCATTTAGATTTTTCTCAAATGATTACCACTGACTTGGGTAGGTAGTAGGTGGTAAAATTCTTAGAAATAGTCATTGAACAAGAACTCATGAGATATTAGTTCATCACATGGATGTCTATGTGTTGCACTAGTTTCTAGGGAATTTGATCTATAAAAAGGATGGAACATGAGAAAATTATAAGGTTAAGATAGTTTTAATATTAATTTGACCTAAAAGGGCCATGAGAAGCAAGGCCTTGGCAACTTGGCACCATGGGGGGGAGGCTAATAAAAGGTTTTAAATGAACTTGAAAACATACTAGGGGAGATGGACACTAAATTGAGCCATAGATATAATGTGAAATTGAAAGGTGTGCAATTTCCATCATTACAATAAAATATCCTATACGGTGTAAACATGAAATCATGGGGAGAATGCAAAGATGAGATCACCTAAAGTTAAGGATATAACAGTGATATTGTAGACTATAAATAAATATAATAAGGCTAATGGGCAATAGGATCACACAAATCATCTAAATATGGCTCCTACACTTGTAAAACTATAATTCTCATCTAAATTGTAAACCAAATCAACCATATAAAAATTGTAACCCATTAAGTTAAAACCATTTGAAACTATAGACCACTTAAAAACTAAAACCATATAAACCTTTGGCCATTTGAAAACTTAAACCATCAAAAATGGAAAAAAATATTTGCACATGGAAATTTTGAAATTGTAACCCACTGAAATTAAAACCATTTGAAATTTTAAACCATCTAAAAATTTAGCCATTTGAAAAATCAAGCCATCAAAAATAGAAAAAACACAAGCATAATAACATCACAAATAATTAATGTTAATTGTATCTTTAAGATATGTTTTATTTGTAATAGATAATAGTAAGTGCATGTAAATTGGAGATCAAAAGGGAGTCAAAAGTAACCACTTTTATCTAGAAATCAATGAAATGTAAACTTTAACAATTAACCTGAGATGTCTACACTCAAAATTTAAAGATGTCAAAAGAAAAAATATATTGCTTTGAATCTGATTTCTAAAATACTAAGATTTTTTAAAAAGTGGTTAAGTTTAAGAGGGTCAAATGTTGCATGAATTCAAAAGTGATCCAAGTACAAGTTATATATTGAACATTAAATGATTTTTAAAAAAAAAAATTAGAAGTGGATACTCTTAAAAAATTAAACTTTCTAAGCATAGACATCACCTAACTTCCATAAAAATAATATATATATATATTTTTAATATGTAAAGAATGAAGCATAAAATAATCATTTTAAAAAAAAAACTAGATGAATATCTATTAAAAATATTAAAAAATAAGTAAAACATGTATATGTATTTGAGCTATATGAAGCAATTACTATAAAAAAACTCTAATTTATTTAAACTATAGAAAATAATATATGGTTAGAAAGCTAAGAAGTAGATAGATAAATTTTCGTGGTGGTTTGTGGTTTTTTTGTTTAAACATGTAAAATTGATAAGGAGGAAATTTTAACACACTACTTTGATGCGTTAAACATGGATTTGAGAGCTCAATATGTAGATCTAACCATCGGTCTTGGAAATCCGAGCCTAATGAGTAGGATTTTCATAATTTAAATTATAATGCAAATAACACATTTTTATAACATGAGAATTTTATATAATGCATACGTGTTATAAGAAATACCAAAAAATAAATATAAAATGGCCAAAAACTTGATTATAATTCAAACTCGAGCAAATAAATTATGGCTTGGTATTTATCAAGTCATACCAAGCCATAACACGTGTGTATTAAGGCTTGGTAACACTTTTAGAAGTGTGATCACGTTATTCCTTAAAATGTATATTTAACCACTTTTTGACCCTACATTTCCATGTACATACCCATAATCTAAAAGCTCTTGGTCCATAATGGAAAAAAATGGTCCCAACCAATTTGGTGAGGATTTTCCTTTAAACTCTAAGCACCTATTGACTAATCTCAAAATATCTTTCTATGATATGCTTATTTATGTTTTCTAAACGTCCCTAATAAAATCTCAAATTATATAATGCATGAAGATGTAGTTCATCTAATGTCTCAACTCTTGTAATTAATATTCCTTGTTTGTATTTTTATCAATAACACCTAAAAGGGATAGCCTCAATAATATAATCTATAACTCGAGAGGCATAATTGACCCAATATAAAAATAAAAAGTACCTAGTAAGGTTTGTACCTAGTAGGAGTGTGAATGTTGGTGTGATAGACCCATAGAAAAAGGTACAAGTTGTGTATGCCAATTGGTACCATATTTGTCCATAGTTTTTTCTTAAAATTTGTTGAATGGTTTTTTAATAGCTTTATCTTGGCCATTACATGTGAATAATATGGAGAAGAGAAGTGCTATTGGATGTTAAAACTTTAGAATAACTTCATCATTTCTTGATTTTTGAAAGATGTACATTATCAATCATAATAAGTGAAGAAAATTGGACCTCAAAGTAATGCTTTCCATGAGAAATATATAAATATCAAAAGAAATAGACTTAAGAGGGATAATCTATACCACTTTATCAACTAATTTATAGTTATGATGATAAAAATATGGTTCTTTGAAGAAGAAAGGGTAAAATTTTCCTCCAAATATAATCCCTATGTACAAAATCACCCACAAAAGGTGAATATTTAAATTTTATGATCTAGGTTCACCAATTTAATGTAGGGAGAGTAAGTGTTGTGTATTTAACTAACATAGGGTAAAGTAGTCAATTAACCATAACAATGAAATTACCCTAAGATTATTAATTGATACGAAGTATGCTACAACAATAAATAGGCACTAAAATACACAAAGAGGATTAGGAAACTTAGCTCTAAGATTCAACATAAAATATTTGGTGGCAAAGGATCTTGGTGGTTCATCTTTGTTGTGCTTAAAAAATTATTAGCTAATTCCTATCAAACTAAAAAATTCATTCTTTTTATTATAATTATTTTGATAGTGCACCACATAAACGATTTCCATGTCTATGAATTAGACCCATGTCTATTGATTAGCCCTTTGTTTATAGGAATGACTTGCACACTTCTAAACCTAAGATCCTCCTATGTCTAAAAACTAGTGGTGTTGATAAAAACCTTTAGTACCTCATTATGCAAGATTCTAGTCCTTAGTCAAACCCATGCATTTAAATGAATAGTTTGAACAACAAACAAATAAATCATGCAATATGCATGGCCAATGTTGATGGAATTGTGTAGTTTTTGATGACATAAGATATTTCCTTGACATAAAATCTTGATGTACTCAATGATTCCCAAATGTTCATTGTGAATTAGGATTCATTTTTATATATAAAACTCTAGTGTGCAATATTAGACATTTTGAGTTCAAATGGATAAATTAAGGCTGGTAAAAAGAAGGTCAACTTAAGCCTACAATAACATTTGAAACTAAAAATCAAAAGGTTATTTCTAGACTAAAAAATGTTAGAAACCAAGATCTGATTGCAAACCAGAAAAATGACCTTCCACAGAAGAGAAAAACGAAAAAGTAGAGATTTGCATAAAAACATGCAATTTGATATATTCAAAGTACCAAATAATACAAGAGATTATTTGCTTTATAAAAGCAAAGATGCAACAACCTAATCTTATCTTGAGCAACAAGATAGCTCGATAAGATAAAGATAAGATCCTATAACCTAGGAATTAAATAATGCCTAAGTAAACTTATGCAAGCATAATTAAATATTAATTACACTAACACCCCCCATAAGTGCAACTTAGGGAGAAGCAAATTATTATGCAAATATGAGTCCCGGAACAAGGCTGATGAGGTACTCATGTACAAATGTAAAGAGAGAGAAAACCCAGTGGGAAAAACCCCCCCTTCAGAGAGATGAACTGTTGCAAAGAAGCACTGGAAGAACTCTGATGAAGCAACACTGGAACCCCAAATCTGGCAAGCAAGGAAAGATACTTTTGTTTGCAAAATACCAATCAGAATCACAAATGCAACAGCAGACCCGATGCCAAGGAACACTGGAAACTCACATAATGGATCAACTCTAGAATCTGTAAGCAACAGTAGATGAAAAGATGAATGGACCCATAATGATGACAAATCTGGAAGTTGTGTCTCACGAAGCCAATGCCAAACTGAAACTAAAACTAAAATCGCCTATAGGATAAAACACCTGAATTCCCACGCCAACTGCAAAACCACGCCCCAAACCCGGCGTTATCCGTCCACGACGAACTGTAAAATCCCAAAGTGAAGTGTGAACCAAAGCAAACCAACAATGTGTCTAGCTAAGAAAGAAAGAAGCTAGAAGGAGACAACAGGACCCAGAAAAACTCATGCGAGTTGTCACCAAAATGAAAGATGGATGCAAGAACCCCCTTAATGGAACTTTATATCAGTTCATTATTACAATACCCAATGATTGCATAAGGAGATAATGCAAAACTACAGAAACATAGGCAAAAATGCAAACCTAGCACATGAAAAAAAAATGAATGCATGCATAAAATAAGGTAAAAATATTCTTTAAATGACCTCAAATCTGCATAGAGGCCGAAACCAGCTTTCTGACGCCGTGAAAATCATGAAAAACGGATAAGCGAGTCACAAGATACGTCTCCCGAAGTGAAAAAGGAAACATCAGACTTCTGAGGCTGAAAAAAGTATCAAAAAAGAAAAACCAGAAAATCTCACCAGCACCATTGCATAGAGTGTCGAAACAGCTTTCTGACGATATCTCGTTTGCAAAAAAGGGATGCCATATGCCCAAGATATGCGCGTTTCCGTAAAACTGCTCCAAAAATGTCCGATTTGGCCCCCAGAGGCTAAAAAAATAGGGCCCTTGGTCGCATGGGCGACCACGGCTGAAGAGAAGGGGTTGTTAAGGTGAGCCCCTACCACCATATAAGGATCATGAGGCTAGGTGTCCGCCGGGCCGGCGATAGCCCCGCCCCCATATGGTCGGCGTGGTTTCGGGCAGGTTCGCGGGGGCTCTCCGCTGGCCGGGCTCTGGACCCACGCATTCACAACGAAGGCCGCAGCGATCTGGCCGGGCCGTAAACAAGCGTAATCTCACGGAGGAAAGGCTGGCGGACACGGCATGGGCGAAACGCGGTCGGGCGGCAAAGGACGGGTGGAGTAGTGGCGGCGCGGCCCGGAGTGGTGGCTCGATGGTGGCGCTGCGGAGGCTGGGTGGTGCGGTTATTTTATACTTGCCGCTGCGAAACCCTACTAATTTTTTTGATTTTTAATTTTTTTTTTTTGATTTTTTTTCGAAAACGATGCCTCGAAAACTATGCCTAGGGGTCGTATGGCCCTTGGGCAAAAAAATTTTGCTTCTCCGGACGACTGTGTCCAAATCGGACGAACTTTATATGGAAATAGGGGTTTTTGGGGGTGTTGCGAATCCAATGGCGAGGTCCGTTTGGGCCCAAAATGCTCTAAAAATTAGGTGACCCCCAGATCTATCAGAAAAATCACCGTGCTTAAAACCCTCACAGATCTGGCAAACAGTGACGAAAATGAATAAAATAAAAGTCGCTTCTAATTTTTCCAAATGGGCTCAATCCAACTGGAACCCCTTCGATCTCGATCCAAGACGCCTCCAGAATATACCTGTTGATTGAAACCCTCAGGGACCTCTCAACGAAGCCTCTCAGACCGTATTCCTCCTCAAATGCCGAAGGCTACGACCGAGGCTCGATACCATGTTAGAAACCAAGATATGATTGCAAACTAGAAAAAATGACTCCTCTCCAATGTATATAGTGCAAAAATGAAAAAAGTAGAGATTTGCATAAAACATGCAATTTGATATATTCAAGTACCAAATAATAGTAAGAGATAATTTTCTTTATAAAAGCAAAGATGTAACAACCTAATCTTATCTTGAGCAACAAGACAACTCGATAAGATAAAGATAAGATCCTATAACCTAGGAATTAAATAATGCCTAAGTAAACTTATGCAAGCGTAATTAAATATTAATTACACTAACAAAAAATCCATAGAGATAAAATCCAAAGCATTCCATTAAAAATAATTATATAATGTGTATTTTTTGATGACATAAGATTATTCATTATAATTCCTTGACCTAAAATCTTGATGTACTAAATAATTCTTAATTGTTCATAATGAATTAAGATTTGTCTTTATATACAACAAGTTCTATTGTGTAAGTTTAGACATTTTGAGTCCAATTTGATAAATTAAAGCTAGAAAAAAGTAGGTCAATTTAAGCTTAAGATAAGATTTGAAATTAAAAATCAAAAGATAATTTCAAAAACTAAAAAAATCATAAAGATAAAAATTCAAAGCATTTCAATAAAAATAATGATGTAATGTGTAGTTCTTGATGACATAAGATTATTCATTTTAATTCCTTGACCTAAAATCTTGATGTACTCAATGATTCTTAATTGTGCATAATGAATTAGGATTTGTCTTTATATATAAGACTCTAGTGTACAAGTTTAAACATTTTGAGTTCAACTTGATAAATTAAAGCTAGAAAAAATATAGGTTGATTTAAGCCTAAGATAACATTTGAAATTAAAAATCAAAAGGTAATTTCAAAAACAAAAAATCACAAAGATAAAATTCAAAGCATTTCAATAAAAATAATGATGTAATGTGTAGTTCTTAATGACATAAGATTATTCATTATAATTCACCGACTTAAAAATATTGATGTACTTAATGATTCCTAGATGTTCACAATGAATTAGGACTTTTCTTTATATATAACACTCTAGTGTGCAAGTTTAAGTTGATAAATTAAGCCTACCAAAAAGTAGGTCAAATTAAACCAAAAATAACATTTGAAATTAAAAATCAATTTATATAATTTACAAACTAAAATGTACAAAAAGATAAAATAAGGAGAAATTCAATCTATTCCATTCAAAACAATGAAAACAATGATTTAATGTATAGTTCTTGATGGCATAAGATTATTCCATGTGATAATTCCTTGACCTAAAATCTTGATGTACTCATGATTCCTAGATGTTCATAATGAATTACGATTTGTCTTTACATATAACACTTTAGTATGCAAGTTTAGACATGTTGAATTCAAGTTGATAAATTAAAGCTACCAAAAAGTAAGTGGACCAAAGTTACATAATTTCTAAACTAAAAAAAATACAAAGATAAAATAAGACAATGTTCAAAGCATTCCATTAAAAACAACAATCCAAAGAAAATCAAATTAGTAACAATATACCTTAGAGAATAATCATTTAATTAGAAACAACAATCCAAAATAAATGTACCTTAGAGAATAATCATTCCATTAAGAAGGGCAATCAAAAACATAAAAATGACAAAATATATATCACTCTAGTGTACAAGTTTAAGTTGATAAATTAAGCCTACCAAAAAGTAGGTCAAATTAAACCAAAAACAACATTTGAAATTAAAAATCAATTTATGTAATTTACAAACTAAAAAGTACAAAAAGATAAAATAAGCTAAAATTCAATCTATTCCATTAAAAACAATGATTTAATGTATAGTTCTTGATGGCATAAGATTATTCCAAGTGATAATTCCTTGACCTAAAATCTTGATGTACTTTCATGATTCCTATAGATGTTCATAATGAATTGGGATTTGTTTGGTCATATGTATAACACTTTAGTACATGCAAGTTTAGACATGTTGAATTCAAATTGATAAATTAAAGCTACCAAAAAGTAAGTGAACAAAACATAATTTCTAAACTAAAAAAAAAAACACAAAGATAAAATAAGACAATGTTCAAAGCATTCCATTAAAAACAAATAACCATAGAAAAATCAAATTAGTAACACATACCTTAGAGAATAACTCTATTAGAAACAACAATCCAAAATAAATGTACCTTAGAGAATAATCATTCCATTAAGAAGGACAATCAAAAACATAAAAATGACAAAATATGTATCACTCTAGTGTACAAGTTTAAGTTGATAAATTAAGCCTACCAAAAAGTAGGTCAAATTAAACCAAAAACAACATTTGAAATTAAAAATCAATTTATGTAATTTACAAACTAAAAAGTACAAAAAGATAAAATAAGCTAAAATTCAATCTGTTCCATTAAAAACAATGATTTAATGTATAGTTCTTGATGGCATAATATTATTCCAAGTGATAATTCCCTGACCTAAAATCTTGATGTACTCATGATTCCTAGATGTTCATAATGAATTGGGATTTGTCATTACATATATCACTTTAGTACATGCAAGTTTAGACATGTTGAATTCAAGTTGATAAATTAAAGCTACCAAAAAGTAAGTGGACAAAAACATAATTTCTAAACTAAAACTAAAAAAAACACAAAGATAAAATAAGACAATGTTCAAAGCATTCCATTAAAAACAACAATCCAAAGAAAATCAAATTAGTAACAATATACCTTAGAGAATAATCACTTTATTAGAAACAACAATCCAAAATAAATGTACCTTAGAGAATAATCATTCCATTAAGAAGGATAATCAAAAACATAAAAATAACAAAATATATATCACTCTAGTGTACAAGTTTAAGTTGATAAATTAAGCCTACCAAAAAGTAGGTCAAATTAAACCAAAAACAACATTTGAAATTAAAAATCAATTTATGTACTTTACAAACTAAAAAGTACAAAAAGATAAAATAAGCTAAAATTCAATCTATTCCATTAAAAACAATGATTTAATGTATAGTTCTTGATGGCATAATATTATTCCAAGTGATAATTCCCTGACCTAAAATCTTGATGTACTCATGATTCCTAGATGTTCATAATGAATTGGGATTTGTCATTACATATAACACTTTAGTACATGCAAGTTTAGACATGTTGAATTCAAGTTGATAAATTAAAGCTACCAGAAAGTAAGTGGACCAAAACATAATTTCTAAACTAAAAAAAAAAAACATAAATATAAAATAAGACAATGTTCAAAGCATTCCATTAAAAGCAACAATCCAAAGCAAATCAAATTAGTAACAATATACCTTAGAGAATAGTCATTTCATTAGAAACAACAATAAAAAACAAATGTACTTTAGAGAATAATCATTCCATTAAGAAGGACAATCAAAAACATAAAAAATGACAAAATATATATAACACTCTAGTGTGCAAGTTTAAGTTGATAAATTATGCCTACCAAAAGTATAATAAATTAAACTAAAACAATATTTGAAATTAAAATCACCTCTATGCAAATTCTTTACAAACTAAAAAGTACAAAAAGATAAAATAAGCTAAAATTCACCCATTCCATTAAAACAATGATTTAATGTATAGCTCTTTGATGGCATAATATTATTCCAAGTGATAATTCCCTGACCTAAAATCTTGATGTACTCATGATCTCCTAGATGTTCATAATTTAAATTGGGATTTGTCATTACATATAACACTTTAGTACATGCAAGTTTAGACATGTTGAATTCAAGTTGATAAATTAAAGCTACCAGAAAGTAAGTGGACCAAAACATAATTTCTAAACTAAAAAAAAAAAACATAAATATAAAATAAGACAATGTTCAAAGCATTCCATTAAAAGCAACAATCCAAAGCAAATCAAATTAGTAACAATATACCTTAGAGAATAGTCATTTCATTAGAAACAACAATAAAAAACAAATGTACTTTAGAGAATAATCATTCCATTAAGAAGGACAATCAAAAACATAAAAAATGACAAAATATATATAACACTCTAGTGTGCAAGTTTAAGTTGATAAATTATGCCTACCAAAAAGTAGGTCAAATTAAACCTAAAACAATATTTGAAATTAAAAATCAATTTATGTAATTTCCAAACTAAAAAGTACAAAAAGATAAAATAAGGTGAAATTCAATCTATTCTATTGAAAAACAATGATGTAATGTGTAGTTCTTGATGGCATAAGATTATTCCAAGTTATAATTCCTTGACCTAAAATCTTGATGTACTCATGATTCCTAGATGTTCATAATGAATTAGGATTTTTCTTTACATATAACACTCTAGTGTGCAAGTTTAAACATGATGATAAATTAAAGCTACCAAAAAATAAGTGGACCAAAACATAATTTCAAACTTAAAATATGCAAAGATAAAATAAGACAATGTTCAAAGCATTCCATTAAAAACAACAATCCAAACAAATCAAAACAGTAACAATGTACCTTAGAGAATAATCATTCCATTAGAAACAACAATCCAAGACAAATGTACCTTAGAGAATAATCATTCCATTAGAAACAACAATCCAAAACAAATGTACCTTAGAAAATAATCAAACAATTCAAAACATAAAATGGTGAAATATACTCCACTTGATCATGGCTTATCATTGCATTAGAGACAAACAACTCAAAATAAATCTCAATCAAAAGAAAAATGTACAAGGTACACACAAATAACAACTCAAAATAAGTCTAAATGAAAGAGGAAAATGTACAAGGTACACACAAATCTTACGCTTACACGTGTGCACTAATTTAACTAGCCAAATAAATGACCTTGTTTCACAACACCTAGCATAAGAGACAGGCAGTCCTTTTGGGTGGATTGTGCAAATATTTAAGATAAACATTAAGTCACAGTTAGAACAAAAACAAAACCCTACTCTGCCTTGACTTTGTGTCCTGTCACGCATGAAACAATAATTGTGTATGCTCTGAAAATCCTTTTAAGAAAAAAGCATTTTCAAAAGTATGTCTGACCACATAACGACGGGTGCGGGTGATACCACGTGGCAGACACGTCTCTTCAGAAAACGAAAGGTTCCGTATGCGTATTAGGTTTCTTAGTAACTTCCCATGATCATTCTCATTAAGGGGGGTTGGATCCAGCTGTCGTGGCCACAATTCTTGTCTGCTTTCTTTTCTTTATTTGATGCGAGCCGGTAGAGAGGAGGGGCCGCCCATTGGGTGACCAGTTAAAATACTTTCTTGACATGGCTTTTATACTAGTTTTAGTCCAGTCTATGTCGCGCTAATAATAGC
>VDFB02166545.1:0-27254 GCA_007258455.2 Sequoia sempervirens | reverse complement strand
CCGAGGTATGGGCTAGGAAATGGTTTACAAGAAACAACAAATTGACGATGTCTTGGCCGACAAACTTGCTAAGGAGGAGGAACCCCTATCCGAAGTATAGATTGAAGGACAATACATTAAACAACAACAAACGATAACTGTCAATGACAAATATCCAAGGAGGAGGAACCCCTATCCGAGGAGGGAAATAAAACAACAAGCTATTTGATACAAGACGTGGAAATGACTCAAATAGGTAGATCAAAATGCAAGCGCCTTCTGATATTCTTCTTCAAGCTTCATCAACGAATTACAAAGGTTGGGATAGCAAAGGCACGAAATCATGCACAATTACAATCAACCAACAAACTCTCATCCAAGAGTGAACAAATATTTGCTTTCAAAGCTATTGGCAACAATGGCGCAGCAATTTTGCATAGCAAGTAAAAGTTGAACAAACAATGAGCCCAAGGCTCTTATTTATAGAACTCAAAGGAGTGGGCAACCCCAAAATCTCCTTGAGTTAACTATGAGTTCTTGCCAATCAATTAGCAAGATTTATTCCTAAAAAGGGGGAACAAGCAATTAACTAGAAAACTACTTCAGTTAACTGAAAGTAAACAAAGAGTCAATTGGAAACTACTTCAGTTGACTGAAAGTAAACTAAAGGTGAACTTTAATGTAAGTATCCCTCCAAAATAGACATCCACATTTAGTGGAGATCTAAGATCCACAAATCATGGAAGCCGATTAGACATCCTTAATTAGTGGGATCTGACAATGCATGATTTAAGGGATATGGAGTTAACTTGGAAAGAAGCATCAAGTCAAACTCAAGTATCATAAATGCCAATTGTTATTTTCAATTTTTAAAATGATTTCGAGGATATTTTGTAATGTTGAAAATAAAATGTGTATATTTTTGGATTCACCTAGAACAATTCACCAACTTGCACTTAAAATGCAAATGAAAAAAGTTTATGCTTTTTGATTGGAAATAAATTTAATGACATCACACTTGTGCTGTTTAGTTAGAAGCAGAGATTTGATAATGTGAAGTAGACATAAATATTGAATAGGCTTAAACACATACACAAAACAGTATAAGCTAAATACAAAAGCTCTATTTATGGCTACAAGAGACCAATCTATCATTTAGTGCAATACAAAGCTTTCAATAATTTTTAAGTTTTAACTCATAAAAGCATAATAACAGAATAGATAGAACACTTAAACAATAATATAAGCAAAATAGGCATACTAAATACTATTGAATGAATAACAAATTTTGGAATAAGAATTATGAATACTCAGTGAAGGATAAAATTAACAAGACAACATGAAAATTCTCATTAGAAGTCTAAGTGCAAATGATATTTATTTTTAATGTTTAAAAAGCTATTGCATGAAAATAAATTAAAAACTACTGTATTAACTATTTTCATGACACGCAAATTATATTACAATTTTTTTTTTGTCCACAAATATTAAAACTAAATTATGGCAATCTAGAGTTAATCAATTGGTACAAATTATTATCTCTCATTTAAAATTCACATCTTTTGCATTATGAGAGATCCAAGAATAAATGATTTAACAATAGCTCACAATGAGTTATAAATAGGGATTGCTAAAGGTAGAGAGAAGTTAAAAATAATATGGACTAAAAGCAATGCTAGCTAAAAATAGCAAAACTTAGAATATGTTATTTCCTTTTAAAAAAGGTGATGGCATGGGCTAAAAATAAAAAATTAGATAGACAACTTTGAATGATATTTCATAAACATAGAATTTTTTCTTTTGGTAGTGCTTTGGAACATTCTTACAATTCAATTTTGGTGCCTTTAATCTGCACACCCTTGTTTATTTTGATAATCTTAACACCAGTCCTCAAATTCACCATTTTGAATCACTTTGATTTTTTCACACAATATGTCCTTGTTGAGTTTTTGTGTAGAAGATTAAAAAAATACCAACACTAGGCACTTGTTTAATGAAAAACCGTTTAAATCACAATCATTTACACTTATAAGGACCTGTTGAAATCGATTCAATCATAAGAATTATGTTTGAAGCATAATTACTCAACTAAATACTAATCAAAACTTGTTGAATCTTTGAATGAAACTTGTGGATGAGTTGATAGGAATCCTTTTGCACTCAAATCAAGATTGATCACTTACGAATGTAGAATGATGTGCTTTGATTCCAGTTGACATGAATGTTTGTGGCAGGGACAAGATGAGAATGATTGCTGATTAAATAAAGAATCATCAAAACCCATATTGTTGTATTTCTAATAACAATGTTCTTTGTTGTAAAAGATTGAAAGAAAAAAGCTTATATAAATAGAATTCTCCTTACAAATTGGGTGTCATCTCCTTCTATTTTATTTTCTTTTACTTTTTCACAAAAGATAGAACTTAAAATAGATGTTTTATTTAGAGAAAGCTTGCTCTTATTTTGAAAGGTGAGGATTGATTTGAAGTGACAACAAATAACAAAAGTTTTTCTTATTTGAAGCTAGGTCAGTTGTTTTTGAAATTATAACTTGGATTTTTTTAAGATTGGTTGGCAACTCTATCAATATACCATTCTTGCAGGTGTGCATCCAAATATTGAAATCTTTGAACTCAAATTTGAAAATTAATACACCTTTCTACGCCTTAACACAGGCCCTTAAACTCATTTTAAAAAAGAATCCTCTTCTATAGATGTCCCCTTGTTCTTGTCATGCACACTTATCGATGACCTCAATTTTTGGATTTCATATTACTTTGAACCCCTTTATTAAGCATGTGCTTTTGTTACCTACAAATGCTCATGAATGAGAAGCAAAATTCATTATGCCTAAGGTCGCATGCATAAATTGTATAGGCACAATTTTACTAAATGAAACAAAATGCATTTGCCTGTGCACGACTCTGTTAGGCCACGATTTCAACAAATAAGTTTTGTTTCATCCCCTAGGAATGCATATGGCAGCATAGGCACACTTTTTCTCTCATTCTTGGTCAACTCCATTAGGTTTAGGCACACCACAGTTTTTTTCCTTGAGAAATTTTGTTTCGAACAATTTCCATTCCCTTTGAGGGTGGGATTGCCAATTGACATTACTACATTTGATTAAAAAAACCCTTGAACATGGATGAATCTTAACAAAAATTACTGATATGGGAAATATTGATCAAAACTTGTTAAAAATAGACACCCTTTTTAGGAAATTTGCCGAAGAAAGACGGTTTCTTGAAATCATTTTTTTATGAATGAAAAGGTTATTATTTTTTATAATTGAGTTGCATTATTCTTCTTGTCAATTGTGTTTGAAAGTTGTTCTTTCAATCCTTATAAAAATAAGAAAAAAAGATGACAAAGATCAACAAGATAAAGTTTTGAAACATAACCTTTGACTTTATATGATTTTTTTTATATGGATGCAACAATTGAATTTGTGTGAATACCATAATATACACTTGTAGTGTAGGGGAACCTTAGAATCTTTTGGTTTAATAGTGGACCAATGGTTATTAGTTGGGAAATGTAATCATATTATTCTTAAATCATCGAAGGACAAACATTCCTCAATCACCTAAATGATGACAAAATGTGACATTAATTACAAAAAGGGAAACATGATATTACATAACATAAACATCACAAGTTAAGAAACACAATAAAACAATATAGAAAACAAAAATGCTCTTTTATGAGTGGGAACAAAGGGAAACAAAATGGGTTACACAAATCCATTTAAGGCTAAGAAAAATAATGTCTCCTTGTAAGCTAAGAGTTTTTCATAATAGTAGATAGCTTTCAATTCTTTGCAAAATTCTTATGAAGAGCCAAGGTATGGATGGGTAGGAATGACCATGCAATCAAACATTCAACACGAATTGATTGATATACATTGATTTTAGTTTGTCTTTTTTCATAAAGAAAAACCTCTCTAATAGATAGAGATATCATGGCTTCTTCTAAAGGAATTTAACAAGGCCATTTAGTTGTAGCATATTATATTTACTACATATCTAATTCAATCATTTTCAATCATCACTTTGTCATATGCAACCTTGAACCTAGTAAGTATGATCCTCTAAGAAAGGTTGAAGCTATTGAAAAAAATCCATCACTAGTAGGAACACTTATTTATTATCTTCATTGGTTGAATCTTTGTCTAACAACCTATTAAGGTCTGAATCTTCAAGCATTAGACAATTATCAAACTATACATGTTGAAGTAAAATATCCTCTTCTACTGAGGAATTTTACCATCCATCATTCCATAGTGGCGTTCCTTGGGAAAATTGGATCCTTCAGTTTCATCAAAGCAATCAACTTCAAAGAATACTTCCCTAAGAGGGAGGAAACAAATTATACTCCTCAATATTAATCATGCAAATATAGGAAAGCGTTGTGAATACAAATCATTGACAACATTTACTTTATTTTATTGACCATCCTTTTGATATATGCTCACAAACCATTCTTGTAAATGTTTTACTTATGGTTTGATGTGTATGGGGTCTATAGAGGATGGGGATGAGTCAAACTTCAAGAGGAAAAACGCTGTGTTCGAGCCAATAAAGGTACACTCTTGAGGTGTTGTAAGAAACATCCAAGATCTAGTAATAAATTTTCCACTTGTATTTCCATCTTGACAAGTGCCTCTAGAAGTAAAATAGTTAAACTATATTTAGGGAATCGTTCTTCATCTAATTATGATGTTTTATTGACACCATGGAAAATATCAACCTCTTGGAATTGAGATTTCTTATCAAAACCATTCTCAAACTTCACCAAGCTTGAAGCAGTGGCCTCCTTATATAAAAAAGAATATAGATCTTCCAATGATGGAATAAGATGTGAAGAAAAATGCCAATTTCTAGCATGAGATTCTCCATTTCTTCATTAGCTATCAATTGAGATTTTTTTATCATTATTACTAATGAAAATTATTGAATTTGAAGCTAAAAATTTCCTAAAATAGAAAAATATATTGTCTTCTTTAATTATATTTGTTGCAATCTCTTCAATTTTTCAAATTAAGAGAAGAATCCATTTGATCCATTCTTTTGTGGTGTATTTAACTTCTTCTTTCTCAATATGTGGAAAATCACCTTGCTCTTCAAATTCTAACTTGATTTCTTCCTCCTTAAAGAATATATGACATACTTGTGTAGCATTAGGTTATTTTTCCATTAGCAATCCTTCTTTAATATCAAAGAATTTGAACAAAGTAGACAACATTTCTACTCCTTGTGGGTATTCTTGTTCTATTTATAGTCCTTGATTATGTAAACACATGACATCATCTAATGTATAATCATGAAAATTATTCCTTAACATGTCATTCATATTGGGTATATCCCATCTCAAAGTTGCAATCAAGTTCATCTAGTAGACATTGAGGATCATCTGAAGACCCTTGATTTCTATTTGACGTTGTAAAAATTTGTGTGAACCTTTACATTTCAAGGAAACTTATTTCATCATATTGATCTATTCAATGGAACATACAATATGTGTGTACAAGGAAATATGATTTTTCTACCCACCTTGTTGAAGTAGGAAAATAAGAGCTATTGCTAACCTAATTGATGAATGGATCATTTTTTCTTGGAGGAGATGGACAAGGCTGAAGTGGTGAGACTTTAAGGGGAAACAATGGCCTAATTGAATAATTTATCTCTCTTGAGGTGATCATATGGTCCTCCAACTTGATGACATGCTCTTGAGTTTCCTTTGATTTGGTAACACTACTTGATTTGAGAAAAAACCATTTTTTGAATAGAATGTTTATGAACTCAAAAGAATCTTAGAAGAAGGATTTAGGTTACAATCATAGTAACCGAACAATTATGCTCCCTCATAGGTTCACTGTCATCTTTCTTAGCATTTGACAATTGTATGAACAAAATATCTTCAACTAGCTTGAAGTGTGCAATGAAATCCCTCTCATTGATTCCCTACTTGTGATTGAACTAGTAGTATGTGATGTCCCACCCTTGATGGAACAATAATTTTCCCAAAGCACTAAGTTGACGTAATTCATGTGTCAATTAAGAGGTGATAAAAAGCATGCAATATAGATATTTCTGAGTGATAGACATATTGACACCATTTGAACTTCAACATGTAAATACTAACAACACTATGACATGCCCTTGATACTTGAACATCAGTGCACCTACAAATTTTTGAGAATGAATAATGACTGATTATGCAATTAGAACTGCCCAGAAACACTTATTAGACATGTACCAACTCAACTAATGACTCAGTGATGAACAATAGTAAGTATAAGGTTTGCAACCTATGACAGCTGACTGAACAACAATACATTCATTACATTCTTCTACTTGGTCTAGAGCCAATGCTATCAAGGGTTCCAAATCGTAGCCAAAGCAAATATGGTATTACAGTCTTTAAACAAACATTTTCTAAGTAATATATTGACTAATTTGCATGTACAGATTTCTCAGAATAAATAATCAGCAAGATGATATCTTCAAACTTCTTAGCAGATTTTACAAGAAACAGCTAATGTTCATGCATGTTTATATGTATACTACAATTAGACCTGGTGAAAGCGCCCAGAATGGAGAATAGTGGCTAGAATGAGACTTTCAGCCTTACTAGCAAACACGTCCAGCCTTGATTTGATGCCCAAAACTGATCAGACTTCAACAACAATAGATATAATGTCTCAGTTTCATGACTAACAACTTCCCCATAGATATTGATATTCTTTAAACCCTTGCAAATCAGAATTATACTGAAGCGCGGGTCCTATTCCCGAGGTACTGTAGCAATTTACTATTCACAACTACTGTAGCAATTTTATTCAAACCCTTGTGAAAAACTTCACCAATTTGCACAAATGAAAGGACAAAATTATCCTCTCCTCAAATTGCAACCCTTCAAGAGATATTTCACTCCCTCCATTATGCTATCAATAGGAAGTTTTCGTTTCCTATGATCAAGAAGAAATCTGCAGAAGCCCTAGGCTCCATAATAAAATCAACCAAAATAATATTCATCAACTGGATGCTGAGAATGAGCTCTTACCTCTCTTTTTATTCTTTCCTTAGGAGAGCTCAAACACCTTCTTGGCCAATGTGGGATAAAATATTTATTCCCGCATTAAATTATTCAC
Source organism: Sequoia sempervirens (assembly GCA_007258455.2). Classification (NCBI taxonomy): domain Eukaryota; kingdom Viridiplantae; phylum Streptophyta; class Pinopsida; order Cupressales; family Cupressaceae; genus Sequoia; species Sequoia sempervirens. Next base: position 20,119 of record VDFB02166545.1, on the reverse strand, counting down.
TTAACGCACTTTAATATATTAAAGTGACTTTATTATTATAAAGTTACTTTATAACTTTATAATAATATCAAAATATTAAATAAATCACTTAAGTCACTTAAACTTTAATATCTCTTGATGTACTTGTCTGATTGCTAAGCCGTCTGAGCCAGGAATCGACTCTCCCTGTTCTCCATGTGATCGGATGCCTGTCTAAAAATAGAAAGCCTGAACAGTGACTTACTATAAATAGTAAGTATGTGAAACTGAGTCTAGAAACAGCTGCAAATGCCCAATCAAGGTTGACACTGCCAATATGCTCTGCTCAGGTGTCTTTCTATTAATAGGAACCCTGACTCTCCCAAAATAGTAACTTACTATAAATAGTAAGTGTGCCAATTTGAGTCAAATAACCTGTGCAAAGGCCAAAACCTGAATCTAGCTGAAGAGTAATGTCTCTAATCACCAAGTAACTGCCAGACGGGACCCTCTATCCAGACATATTAGCCTACAAGGGTCAGGAATAGGCTAAATCCACCAAACTTTGATGCTCGCAAAATGGGGACATTACATAGTAAGATGATGAAACCGATCAAATTATTGCACCTTGCAATGTTTCCACAAACATGTAAAATACAACACCTTCATGTGCCATATTCATAATTCCACATGCATTGGTGAAAGTTGAAATATGTTTGTCAAAATATTGCTTGTCATCACCATAGAACTTTGAAAAAAAAAATTATCATTGAGGAAGCTCATGATTTTTAATGAATGACAATAGATATAATTCTTCCATGATAGTAATAGAGGCAGGCAAGTATTGTTAATGCAATTACTTTTTTGATCAACCATAACCCTTCTAAAGCTAATTTTTTTATGAACTCTAGAACCTCTATGCCAAACTAAATGTAGTGATAGATAAGATGACTATCATATGTCATTTTCTCAACAGAGTTACCAAAAATTATTAGCATTTAAATTCACACCTTTCAATGTGACACAAAATAGAGAAAATATGTGATTGAACCTCTCTTTGAATTACAAAGGGAAGCTCCCTATCAATAAAAACTAACCTAACCTACATATTATGTCTTGCTATTTACGATCTATACAATATCTTCTAGGGTGTTATAATCATGATGAGTAAACATAAACCTGTGTTTTTAGATTCATCTAATTAAAAAGGGCGACACTTCAATGCAAGGTAAAAAAAAACATTATATGCTAAACATTGACAATTGCATTTAAAATTTAAATAGACTAACCTAATACTTACTACAATACAAAGATATTAGCAATTGTTGTTTCAACATAAAAGTACACAATATGCCTAAGAGAGAACACTTCAATAATGATTTAGAAGAAATAAGGATGTAATAAAAAATATTGAATGAATAAAAAAATGGAATAAGAATCATCAATACTCGATGAGTGACAACTTCAATAACAAGTAGAATGAGATGTCCCATTAGAAATGCGTGTAAATGACAATTATTTTCAATGTTTACAAAAATACTAGATGAAAATAAATAAAATGCTAATTGCTACTTTAGTTACTATGTTGGTACAAATCTATCTAACATGAATGTGTATGAGTTGGATCTAAATCAACACATGCAGTTGACATGGAGTCAAATCGCTCTTGCTCACATGGAAGAAGCCAATGGAGCGAGGTAGTGTTCAAAGGAATACCCTCTTCATGAGGAAGATGAGTCTTGCAAGTGTTAACAATATCAATATGTAAGGTGGGTGTCACACCAATTAGTCACTCACTTCATGAGGAAGGAGTGTTTGGTGGTGAACAACTATGTTTAGGCATGGAGTTGGAGTTAGGATGTGTGGGTGTTTACCTTTACCTATGAACCTTTTGAGAGATGTAGTTATGATTCTCCTATGGTTAGGTGTGACATTGGATCAAACCAAATTCAACTCCTATTGAGTGATGACATGAAAGGCGTTGATACAACATTCCTCTAATTCAATAATTTATTCCAAGAGGGATAGTTCTATTGCATGAAAGAAATCTTGTACACCTTTTGTTTTTTCCACTTGGTATTGTTGCAAGATAATTGCTTGCTCCTGAATTAGCTCTATGTAGGGCGCTTCTTGGTTTTGTTGAGTATCTATGAGCTCATTTAAGACAAACTTTACCCAATCTTGTTTATCCTAAGAGACATGAATGAATTAATCTAAATATAAGAAATGAAGATATACTCTATCATTTTGTATTTCCCCCAAATTTAAATGTGATTTAATTAAATACTTTACATATAAAAAAATTTATATGACCTAAATGTAATTTAATCAAATATTTTTGACTTCTGATGTGTTTTGATTTATTTTGATGTGTTGGTTGCCTCATGTTGTTATTAAGAGATTTTTTCTTGTTGGCTCATGTTGTTATTGAGGGATTTTTGCTTGTTGCCTGATGTTGTTATCAAGGAATTTTCAAGATGCTTGCTTAATTAAAACTAAATCTAATCTACACTAAACTATCTAATTATAAAGAAAATAAATAGATTCTAGCTGGTCTAAATCATAATCCATTGATACAATATCACGAATTTGGGAAATATTGAATTTAATTTGATCTACTTGCAAATCTATTTAACACTTCTCAAAATAAAAGTAAACTATGAATTACAAATATTAAGCAAATGACACCTTACATTTGTAAGTTTAGAAAATATATGTTTAGTGAAGCTTTGGTATATTAGTCATTATGCATTCAACTTCCATACTCTCCTCCTCTCCAAATTAGGTTGTTTTGATTGATAGAAGAAGGGCAAAGGACATGGAACTAAGTTTATGGAACATGTAGTAGAGCAATGTGATAATGATAGTGGAAGCTTCTAAAGCTTTTAGAAGAATGGGCCATTGAGCATTATTGAGAGTGTCTAATGCTCTATGGAATACAAATTGAATTTAATACCTAAGAATCAACTCCTTATCCTAGGTCTATTGAGTCATATAAATATGGGTTTCTTGGGCTCATTTTTGGGGATTTAGTCTTGAGTCTTCTTATAATTTATCTTGCAATCAATCATATGCTCTTCTTATTCAGTTAGGGAAATCTCAAGAATAAAAATAATTCTTTGTGTATTGTATACAAAAGCTTTGTAAGGTTTTGTTATAAGTAATATTAAGAATTTGTAGTCATTCAACGATCAACCTTTGTCATTGTTTGTTCACTTTCACTTAGCCATACAACCTCTACTTATTTATGGTAGCAAAGCCTTAATTACCTTTGATTCTACCAAGTATTGATTAAATTTTTTCCAAAGTAAGAAAATAAAGCCGTTGTGTTTCTTGATTTTAGAGTTGTTGAGAGTTTTGACTCTATGGGGTGTCTTTGTGAAAAGAGATTTGGTTGATCTCATTTTTGTTAATTTTTTCTCTAGATTTTTCCTTTAATCCCCTTATAAGGTGCCCCTCTAAGATTCAAATTAAAATATTTAGTCTATAATGATAGAAAATGAGTGTTCTTGTTCTGATTTATATGGTTGTTATATTGATTATTCGAAAGAAATAATATATGATGATCATCTAGATGAAGATATGGTGGCAGCATTTAAATACCAACAAAGACTTTCTTCAAATTAAGGACAAAGGTAACACTCTATTTTGTGTGGGAACTTATCAATTTCAAATACTTATGCAAGTGAACAATAGATTGCAACTATATTTTCAAACACCACGTTGCACTTGGAGCTATGAGCACGAAATAACAAAAAAGACTACAATTGACCATCTTTTTCAATAACAATATAAGCACAACAAATAAACTATTCATCACAATCCAAACTAAATACTTCTTATTTTTTATTTCCAGTTTTACAAAACATAAATTAAGATTGATTTCAACACACAACCATGTGTTAATAGAAAAACAAGAAATCACATATCTATATGGTGTTCACACCAACGCTTCAGCCATGCAAACGTAGATGATCTTTCATATTCTAGAATTATTTTTAACTCTTTAGCACTACATTTCCCACTCACCCATGGTTGCGTCCCTCCTCTTTTCCTTACCACGCTGAGCAACCAACCATCTCTCTTTTCCACTTGAAAGTTGTCCACGTCTATACCAACACCATTTTCTCTCTTTTTCTTTTCCAAGAACAACCTTCCTCACGTTGCAAACTATTTTGTTTTCTTAATAACTAATTTCATAACCAACACTCCCCCACATCATACTCTCATTGCTAATTGAAATGTTGAGTGTCTCCTCCCAAGGCTTAATTTTTCACAAATTTAAATCTGCCTACATCTCCTAACTGATTGCATTCCCTTTTCCATGTAAAAGAGTGTGCTATTTATTTGCAAATACTATCTTTAACTATCGTTCTGACCACGTGGGAAAGGGAATAAGTTTTCAAGTTATGACCACCCCCAAGCACACCATCTCCAACCAAAATATGGAAACAAATCATAAAATAACCAAGTGGCATCTGTCATGTCTCTGAAATTGTAACCTCAAAATGTAAATATTTAAATACAAATAAAATAAATATCAAAAATGTAAATATAAATAATTGCAATTTAAATATTATAGATAATATTATAATTATAATATAACAATATAAAAAAAAAATTAAAATATTATTATAATTGTAGTCATTGTAATATAATATGATTAATATTAAAATACATATAAAACTAATAAATAATAAATGCACAGAAATTAACAACTATTACCATAATAAAAAATGTAGCAATTAATTCAAGTGCAGCAATAAAAAAATTCAGTGATAATAGAGTAGGTGAATAAAACCAAATGAATAAAAAAAAGCCCAATAAAGAGAAAATGAACAAGTCAAAGGCATATTGATAGCAACAGTCAAACCTTTTAAACATGTACAAGAATAGTTTTGTTCATGATTTTTGTGTATGCATTGAGAATTGAGGTATTGTGTTCTTGCCATATTTAAAAATCCACTCTTTAGGATTAGTCCTCTACATAGTTCTAGAGGTAGGTTGTTGCATAGTACTAGGGGTAGGCTACAAAGGACTAGAGATAGCCTCCTCTACAAGAGCAACAACCTCGATTACCTAATCTCCCCCTTCATCTCTGGAATGTCTCTCTTTTGGAGGAAGTGGGTGATGCTCTTGGAGATTTTCTAATGGTGGATGAAGAATCTTTTGACATTCTTCATTCCACCTTTGCTCGCATATTGGTTGATTTAAATGTTTCAAAAGGGTTACCAGCTGAGATCTTACTCAAATCTTCTAAAGGCTCTTGGATCCAATCTTTGGATTATGAAGGAATTCCTTTCCGGTGTAGGAGATGCTTCAAAACCGGACACGCTGCTGCACATTGTGGTTTTGAAAAAAATACTAAGACATCAACTTGGTGGAAAGAGGCTTCTCAACAACATTATACTGTTGAGAAGAATGCTGATCATAATAAGAGTTTTTCTGAGGTGGTTGTTTCGGAACCACCGGACCTTGGAACCCCCCCTCCGGTCGTCTCTTTTGGTGAGGTTGTTAAGGTAACCCCTATTGAGCCTTTGGCTGTCTCTCTGGATGAAAGTGCCTTGGCTGTTCATCCCGGCAGCTTTTCTGATAAGTCTCAATCTTTACAAAGTAGTCATGAGGACAATCCCAAGTGTATGGTTGTTGGCTTTCTTCATCATGAAAATATTAAGAAGGGATGGCATAGTATGGCTACGCAGTTGGAAGAAGGATGGATTACTGTCAAGGGTAAAAAAGATAAATCTTCACGGCCGTCTTTCAATATGACTCTTCACTCCCACAAGAAAAGTGCTAATTGTAATTCTTGAAGGGTCTTGTTTGGGTGCTGGTTTTTTGTTGGCTGCAGGCTGTCCTTTCTGCAGCCTGGCTTTTCTTGTTGTAAAGGGTTACGGATCCCTTCAAAATCTGTTTTTCCCTAATATCAAAAACAACCTCTGCCATGCCAAATAACACATTGTTTTGTATATCATTGGACTCTAACATAGTTCTTGTATTTCATTGGAGTCGTGCCATATTGACAATATCTAAGAAGAAGAAACCTTAATTAACACAATATATGTTATTAATATTTGTAGTTAATATTATCAAATAAAACATGAATTAAATTGTGGTGCAAATACAAGGAGAATATTTCATAACAAATACCATAGTTGCCAAATTTAAAAATTCAATCTGATCCAAAGGTCAAAAAAATAGGAGATCCAAAGCGTTCAAAAAGATTTAGAGAAATATCTGAAACAATCGAAAAATTCAAACCAAAATATATTTGTTAACAATGCTTAACTTCATTTTATTGCATTCTTGGTCAATTTCATTTGCCTCTCTCCACTTGTGTAATCTGATTTTCACATATGAACTTTGATGTGAAAATATGATTTGACTTGGTTTAAATTGGAAAGTCCAAAACAATACATGTAGGCATAATGTCTATAGAAGATGACAATTTTATTTTGCATAGAACTGAATCATATTATTAAAATGATGATTCCCGATAAACAAATACAATCCTCCAACTGATTCTAATGTGGAAACAATACAAATAAATATTATAAGGAGTGTTTTGCTTCATGATATCATTTTACCAAGAGCATTATCAATGTTTCTAGAATTGAACCTATGACCAAGTGGTTGTTTTCCTTCATAAACTTCAAAACCCCCTATAAACAACAAAGCCGAAAATTCAATGTGATGCCCTAAACAATAGAAACCAAAACGAGTTAGATATGATTGTATGCACTTGCAATGTCCTATTTCTGACCAATCAACAATCAATCTTCCATACAAGGGTTGTCCATTATAAAATTGGATGCAAGAAAAGCAATGGGATTGTCATTTTCCTTCAGTGCCCATGGAAAAATAAAAACATGATTTGTTAAGTGTCAGTTCCCCAAGTAAACCAAGAAATAATAAAGGTCCAAAGAGAGCTTTTTGTGCCTCACATTTAGTTAAACTTGTAGCCACTGATTACCAGATAAAGCCGGCCTGAATCACTTCACCAAACAAACTAAACAATGAAAACTAAATAGCATTGACAATTCCTTCAATAAACAAAACCATCTAGTATATATAAAGAAAAAATATTACAAAATTGTAGAGAGACCTCTAAGATTTTGGAAGTTCTATGAAGAAAGCATAGCCAAAAACTATCCAAGACTATGGCAAATTTCTTTAGAAAGAAAAAAAAAATCAAAAAATACAAGCTATTTGACAACATACTAGACTAGTTGGGCTAAAGTACTAGTGCCATATATCTTTATAAAATGCCAAAAAAAAATTGTGCTTTTCTGTACATAATTTGAAAACTGTAATGAACTAGACCAATTTTTTTAAATTTTTGATAGCAATTACAATGCAACGTGCACCCGTTAAGGTTAGCTCTAAAACCAAGACGATGCAGAAGGTAGCTCTAACCAAGGATGTGCACCAAGATCCCCAAGTTGGGCAAGGTACTATCATATGGTCCGAGGATCTTGAACTGAAAGTAACTCTAGCCAAGAATACACCCTAAAACCTGATGTGGGAAGAGGGGTGAGCATATGGTCACAGGATCCCTATGAGCTAGTTGATCAAAATGTAATTCTAACCAAGAATGTGCCCTAAGACCCAATGTGGGAGGAGGGGCAAGCATATGGTCAGAGGATCCATGAATTTAGTGACGGCTCAACCAACCAGCAACATGATGTACAATGCATTACAGAAAGTAAATAGGCAGCAAGCCAACCTGTTCCACTTATTCAGCGGGTGTTACAAATAAGTAAAATAAGAATGAAGTGAGAATGTTGACAGTACTACTGTTTAGCTTACAATGAAATAGAGTGTCTGCCAAGAACACAAGATTAAGAGCCTATTAATGCTGCAATAATGTTTATCAACTCTCCAATGCTCACAAGACCCCTTGGACTCAATTCTCACTCAATTAATGAATTCCTACAATCTAATATAACTGATTATTGACTGAAAATGCACAGACCAGCAACTTAGCAACTCACTATTATGCTCACAACTCACTCAAAACTCATCCAAAATGCATGAGACAAAATGCATAATACTCCTAGGATGATGGCGCCCCTATTCCAATGATAAAACCCCAAAACACAACCCTTAAATTTTACTTGCACGAATCCCAATACAACATGAAGTGGTACGGCCCTCAAGGAGGGCAATTTGCTTCTTAAAAAATCAATCCTTCATCAAAAAATCTGCAAATGGACACAAAGGGTCGCCCCTAGCAAACAACCTCAAAGATGCAATACCCAGAATGAAAATATTTTTATTTCTGAATTTATGAATGAAACTTACAATCAGCTACATAAACCAACTCAGAAATTTAACTAGAATGCAAGAAAATTGAACTACATGATGCTAAAAACTCAAATACAATGCAAAACAGCCCAACTACAATCTATCTCCCAAGTAGTTGCTATCTTTCAAACAAGAAGCTGAGCCAAGTGCTAGGAGGTATGCTTTCCTCGAAGCTTTGCCTGAAAACAATCCAGTAGCATAATAGTATGGTAGACTAAAGATGAAGAAATGGAGAGCAGAGGCTTGCTTTTATAGACTTGAGAGGAATCTTCTAGAAGCTTCAAGAAGGGCGCCCAATTTTCAAATTTAAATTTGCTTTCTTTTCCCTCCAAGGATGGTGTCCCTTTTTTCAAGGCAATATTTGACTTTAATTTTAAAAAATAACCTTTTCCTCAAGTAGGTGTCCCATTTCATGAAGCATAATTTGACCTTTAGAAAATATTTAATCACCTCCTGATGAGGTGTCCACCCTTGAAGTCCCCCTTTTCAGAACAACTTTAAGTCATAAGGCTAGGCCAAGGGGTTAACATTAAAATATAACATTATTTTAATTAAATTAACTTATCTCTCCATAAAATGTATCAAAAGGCCAAAAATCACAATACCAACTGAACTAGCTGAAGAAGAGAGCCAACAACACTGAAGCCAACAGGACCACTGCTAGAAATGGAATTTACTAAAAATAGCAAATTCCCGAAGTTGCTCGGATTGCCATGCATGTCATATCACTGTGAAGCTCTTTGAAAACCCAGAAAGAATCTGTAATCCAATCTCCAAACTTCAAGCAACAACCCCCTCAAAAATAGGAAACCCTAATTATCGCCCTCTGAGTAGCCTACGGGTCTCTGGAATAGGCGAACGGTCACTGAACTGATCACTGTTGAGAAGGGGACATTACAAAAACTATAGAAACATTAAAATAGTATTGTTGTTTTGTAGAAACCTATATTCCAAATTTAATTCTGGAGAATTATGTGAGTGATACCTAGAGCGCAGGGATTTGGGGACTAGTTGGGTTTTGGTTAATGTGTTACAGACTACTGTGGATATTCGCTACTTCTTGCATGTTGAGAAAATAATGCTTAACTAATGGTTTTAGAAGAAAAATAAACAACTATCCAGTTTGACCACTGTTTAGTTTGTAGTTTTGTTTATTATGGTTATCTTGTTTTATTTTATTTCTGCCACTATAAGCTAAATATCTATAAAAAGCATCAATGTAATTATCAAAAATGAATGTGATGGAAGTTTATTTTCAGTTGAATGCATTTTACCCAAATTCTATGAAATCCCTTGTTTTGTATTCTTCAATAGTAGTGAAGGTTGCAGTAGATCTGCGATGATTTAACTTTTCAATTAGTATCAAAGCACTAGGTTACAGATGTCTTGAAATGGCTTAGTTGTTGAGAGCTTTTTTTTAAACTTCTTAGGGCACAAAGAAAAAAATGGCATCAGCAAATTCTCTTCTACATGTTCCTCCATTCAATAGTGATCTATATGACTACTAGGCAATAAAAATGCAAAAAATAATGGTGTTTAAAGGGACATGGGAAACTATTCAAGTTGGATACGTAGATCCTCAAGATTGGAATGCATTAATAGCACAAAAGAGGAATGAAACGAAAAAAGACAAAGAAGAAGAATTCCTTGTGCATGTGCCCTACATGCTAGCACTTTTTGCATAATTGCCACAACAGAAAATGCCAAGGAAGCTTGGGGCACTTTGAAGTCTTCTTACCAAGGCACAAATAAATGAGAGAATTTGTGAATCTTCAAATGAAGGAAAATGGGAAGATAATGTTATCCAATTGAGCAGCAATGGAGAAGAGGGTAATTTATTATTGTAGCACATGTTGAACACTACTAGTACTACTACCCATACCATCACCACCAGTAGCAATGCCAATTTCCACCATGTCTTGGTTGTGATTATATCTAACTATGAGGATTTGAAGTTATAACAAAATAAATTATTTCACCTATCCTTCTATGTCTTTTTCATTTTTAATCAGCTCTAACACCTTACAAATCACTAGGTTTTCTATGGCCTACCTCTATTGGTGCCCAAATTTCTTGTCCTTTGGACCCAAAACCACCACCTTCATGACCCATTTTTTCAATTATGGAGTTGCTCCTGAAGTATATATATTTTTTGGTCTCACTTAAACCATGTTTGACTTTGTTTACATAATGTACACTTTGTTCTTCCTTATCATCATCAGATTCACCATCATTTTCTTGAACTTCAAAGTGATGCTCTTTATTCCATAAATTGCTAAACTCATCATTTTCTGGGATCTCTTGAAACATTGCACTAGTTTTTGGTTCACCTAGATCCTTCCTCATAGACCAAAAGGCAATAATTTTGTATGGTGTCTAATTTGCATTTGTACAAGCTCTTCTTAGAGAATCTAGTATTTTTACTAAAGTAGATGGTTGACCACCTTTTATATATGTAGACACCTAAAATTCTCTAGTTGCATCACACATTCATATTCGCCTAATTGACATCATTTTCCTCATTATCTCTTAATTCCACAATTTTAATTAAACAATTCTTTAAATTATTTGATGAAATTCCCTATTTCCTCTATTAATTGAATAATTGACATTATTTGATTAATTTATCAAAATTCATCATTTTCCCTCTTTTTTAAATTGATTAAATAATTTTGATTATTTAATTACTTATTAATTTTCCCTATCCCACATGATTAAATATTTTTTAATTATTTAATTAAATCTTTATTTTCCTCCCACCTCATAATTAAATAATTTTTTTGATTATTTAATTACTAATTTTTTTCCAACTTGCACATGGCATATTCCATTTTTAAAAGAGAATATTTCTTTTTCAAAATATCTTTAACCATTTCCTTGAAATTAGGAAAATTTTGATCTCTCATTTATTTTCATCCCTTGATCTCCTTGGTTTAATCTCATTCATCGATCTTCATCTTCAAATCTCCATTATTGATCAAATATATGTATTTCTATAAAAGAAGCCTTCATCTTCATCAAACTCATTCACAATTATCATAAGGAATTCATAACCTTTTTGAGAAAAAAAAATTGAGCATTTGAGCATCCTTTTTGTGATCAAGATCATCAATCCAAGCTTTTGCAATATGGGTTAATAGAGCAATCCACATATTAATGGAGTGTAATCTGACAATGGGATATAGATTTAGTAATCAATCGATACCCTATAAATAACTATAACTAACATTTTTAACACATGTGAAGAGTGGGTGCACATTCCCAAGTATGGAACTGCAAAATGAAAGTAATAACTAATATGGACCCACTAATCATAATAAGATGATCTACTCTCTTATATCACCTAAGATTGGGAAAATAGTATAAATTGTTAGGATTAAGGTGTCTCAACCTTAGAGTCCTAATATTGATTCAATTAATGTCCTATGGTGTCATGTCATAAATTGGGACCCATCGACTAGGTGGCATCCCCGTTGGAAGTGACTAGATGACACATAATCATCCCAAGTGGACATAGGTGTCCACTTTGGAATATTTGACCTATGAAAGATTCTATGATGCGTCATAAGGCATTGTGTTGCATGGAGAAAGTTGGTACCCAAGTTGGGTTATGACAGGCTATAAGAGAATTGGGTATTCTCGGCCAGTTATGGCAGATTCTCTTACAACTATAAGTGATGCCATTTATGATAGATTCTATGACAATTGTAAGATGTGTAAGGCATTTGTCACAGCCTATTTTTAGCATATTTTGGGCGCCCAAGCTTGAGGAAGGATATTTGCATGTTATGACAATTGTAAGGGGTGTAAGGGAATATGTTACATATGTCCAAATGCATGTTATGGCATGGAAGATTATGCCATGTGGATTTGGATGCCCCTCTCCTTCTAGATGCTTCTTGAAGTTTGTATCTCTCTATATATTCAGTGCCTTGAAATGTAGAATGCATGGTTTGTTTGCAGGTAACAGAGTGTTGTCGGTATCACTCCAGAATAGGTGTTTATTTCGAAGCACTTGTTGAAGAAATATTTGTAATTGGGGTTGTATTGTAACTCTTGTTTGAAGTAATACAATAGTACTATGCTTTTGGAGGGTGGGGTTTTTTACCGGAAATGGTTTTCCACACTTATATTTGGTGTCATTGTTTTATGTATTATTGTTATATTCCATTATTCTTATGTGTTTCTCTATTCTAACAGTATAAGGTGTTAAAAAGAATTTTTTCTGTAACTCTCCCCTACTTAGATTAGTGTAGGAAGTTGTTTCCACTCACCTGGCTTCCTTTCAGTTGGTATAAAAGCCTGACCAACCTTGATTCCTTTGTTGGGTTAGAAGGGTTTTTTGAGCTGATCTTTGTTTCAATGGAAGTTTTGCAAAAGTGTATTCACAACAGCACAACAAGCAATTGGCACTGGATTTTGCGCCGGATTTTAGTGTATTTTGAGTACATGAATTGAACAATTTGGCTGGCGCTAAACTTGGCACAAATAGGCATGGTCAGCTCGGCATCAGATTTTGTGCCGACTTTTCTGCTGGATTTGACACCGGATTTAGCGTTGGTTTTAGCACCAAAAAACTATAGTGCCTTCGTTAGTGCCTAAAATAGTGTCGGGAAGTAACGACGGAAATTGCACTGAAATTGGCGCCCAATTTGGCTTCCGATTTTGCTTCCATGTCAACTCCCATTTTTGATCTAGTTTGCTTCGAATTTTAAGGCCCACTTGCTCTGTGCTTGTCTCTTAAGCGCGAGTTTGATTTGAGCCGGAAAGCGGCTTGGAGCGGAGTTTGGCGGAGTTTGTTTTTCACGATTTCAAAGGAGCGAGCTGAGCGATCTGAGCGAGTCAGGAAAGCGATGCCGCCGACGCTGATGAGCTGACGTTTGTTTGCTCGGCGGAGCCGACGGAGTTGAGCGAGTTTCGAGCGAGTTTGATGCGCCCAGCCTGTTTTGCTGAGCGATGAAAGGAGTCGATGAGCTGGTTTTTCCCATGGAGTTTGTCGACGTTTGTTTGTTTATTTTGGTCTGGGTTCCATTGTTGCTTTTTTTGCTTCTAAAAAATGCTTCTTGTTTTGCTTCCATTTATTAATTTAATATGTTTTATTTCAATTTAATTAGTTAAATATATCATGCCTCTTAAATAACTCATATGATTATAGAGTAAGTAATTTAATTTTTTAACTCATATGATTAAATAACAATATAATTATTGTAACATGATCATCATCTATAATTAAAACAAGTGAGTCAAATATCTATAATTTAATTGAATTTTACAACATCCATCATGAGCAGTAAATTAAATCATCATACTTAATAAATATTCATCCAAAAATCATCAACCACTTTTAATATATATAAATTGGCAAGTCAATACTGATAAGATCATCATCATATATAACTAAAACAAGTGAAAGTCAAATATGCTAGTACATCAAAAACATGTCAAAATGATACATGTCCAACAGTTGACATAAGTAAAAATGACACATCTACAAATGATATAAATAAAATTGATAAATTATGTAACTCAAATTGATACAAGTCAAGATGAAAAATGTCCAAATGATATAGTGAAAATGATACATTTCAATATGATACAACTCAACAATATAGTAATGTAGGCCGTGAAAATGATACATATGATAGTAACCATGAAAAGAGTCATCATAACGATATATCAGCAATGATCCATGATGTAGTCTATATGATCATGAATGTCATTGGTTACTATCACCAATTGTCTCATCATCATCATCACCATCATCATCATCATCATCATCATCATCATCATCATCATCATCATCATTGGCATCGGCCTCGGTGTCTTCCATATCTGCATCATCATCATCCTCTGCCATGTGATTTGTATCGGCAAAACCAATATTTTGTAGATCTATATCATGTTGAGGATCATCTTGATCTTCTAGAAGACCCATGTTCTACAAAAAAAAACATTTAAAATGAAAATTTATTATTTATTTCATGCAATAATTTATTTTTATGTTATACATCTAATATTACAACATATGAGATGAAACCATAATCATATTACATCATATCAAAGTGCACATACCATAATAAAATTTCAAAAAAGTTATAGCTAATACTGGTGAGTCAAGAGAAACTTCAACTTTCAAAAACAAAGCCAATTAGGTTGGCAGACTTGTGGATCAGGCCAACATTTGGTGGAAGAGGAAGAAAGATGACTGGAACTCTAGAGACCCACCATAATGGATTTCAGTATTCAACCATGAGAGAAGAAGAGAGCGCTGATATCATGTATCAAAACATTAAGCATGCATTCTTCCAGCCAGTGGAGAAGGAGATGATTACTTTGCTTCATTTTCATTTGCATAACCATATCACGGTGTGAGAACCAAGAAGACCAAGGATGTTTATTTTTATGTGGAGGTAATGGATGTGGTCCAAACTTTAGGAGGGGAAAGAAGTTCAATGTATTATCCTCATGAAATTGAGGAAGAACAACAAGAGAGGGATAGGAAAAATAAAATCAATACAGAGTTTCAAGGATTTGTCAAGTGAGTAAGAGAGCTATGGGAGCAGCCTCATCTAAAAGATTTTGAACTAGAGTTTTATATACCATTTAGAGAGCTTGGTTTTCATGGGAGTTCCTTTCAAAGCTCCTCTACTTTTATTGTTCCTACGTAAACCTGCTTTGGTAGAGCAGGAATTACCTTTCTTAGCAATCACTATTAGTGAGATTGAGATTGTTAACCTTGAGAGAGTAGGACTTGGGAAAAAGGAATTTGATTTGGCTATTGTTTTCAAATACTTCAAGCGAGATTTACTCCGCATTGATGCCATTCCTCAATATTCACTTGATGACATCAAAGAATGGCTAAACTCTCAGGATATAAAGTATTATGAAAGCATAACAAACCTCGAACCAGCGCCAATTTTGAAGAGCATTACTAATGATCCAAATAAATTTATTGATGGTGGTTGGGAATTTTGAATATGGAAGCTAGTGATTCTCGATTTTGATAATTCAGAAGAGTCAGATCAAGGATATGAACCCTCTGATGTAGAAGAGGAATCAGAATCAGATTTCATGTAGCCACCATCAAGAGTGTTACAAGCCAACAAGATGAAGGGAATTCTTATATAAGGATAATTTTCAATGTTGCAGGTACCGGCTTTAATGCCAACTACAATGGAAACATTGAAATTCCCTAGCAGTATTTATGTTAAGGAAATTTCCTTTAGATGCAAGGATTCAAGCACATCAACCATGTGGTACAGATGATTAAATCCCAGAGACGATCTGTAGCAATGAAAGAGTCTAAAAAGGAAGAGAGATACATTGGTGACTCAGGAGAAAACTCTTCAACTTTCAAAAGCAAAGCCAATTAGGTTGGCAGACGTGTGGATCAGGCTAGCATTTGGTGGAAGAGGACAAAAGATGACTGGAACTCTAGAGGCCCACCATAATGGATTTCAGTATTCAACCATGAGAGAAGAAGAGAGAGTTGATATCATGTATCAAAACATTAAGCATGCATTCTTCTAGCCAGCGGAGAAGGAGATGATTACTTTGCTTCATTTTCATTTTTATAACCATATCATGGCATGGGAACCAAGAAGACCAAGGATGTCCAGTTTTATGTGGGGGTAATGGATGTGGTCCAAACTTTAGGAGGGGAGATCCTGATGTCTGCCAAGAGGCATAAAGTCAAATGAATTAAGTTCACCTACATGTATGCCAAAGTTTACTTCCAATTTTTATGATTGTTTTTCTTGACTATTAGAGTTTACTTACAAATTTGAAATTTATTTCTGGTCATTTTGATGAGGATATATTTAGCCAATGTGTAAGCACCTTTTGTTTGTATCACAAGCATCTGTGCATTGCAAGAATTCTGATTATCTATGGTCTACAGCTATGTCATCTCACTTATTGGATCTTCTATTTCAATGTTTTCTATGGCCTTCTCTATTTGAGGTAGCTCTTGACAATCCTACCTCCTTTCCTTAGCTAAGAAGTGGATTTGAATTTGGAAATATTGTACTTTAAAACTAGCTATGGTTTAAGGAGAGCTATTCTAGCTTTGTTGTTGACACCCTCAATCTTCAACAAGGACTTAGATGCATGGACTAAAATGCAAGCTTTCAAACTTAGATTTGAATGTGCATAATTTGATTGATTATGGTTTTCACAAGCAATTATCTTTACATGACTATTATGGATTGTTAATACGTGTAATAGTGACTACATCCTTAGCAAGTTTGGCTACCGTTATTTAGAATGCCTTGGCCTTTGGACTCGATACAAAATTGTGCATTGTTATTCCATATTTGTAACATGTAGGATATTTAAGGGGTACAACATATAGAAATTCAATACTTTCATCCAAGGAAAACTTATAGATGGTGTATCAAGAACAACAGAAAATGATTTTAGTAGGGTTAATGCTTTCTTCCCCCACGCTGCTGATATTTTCCCCAAAACATGTTTTTTTATTATTATTATTTCAACGCATCTCAAAATTCAATGTATTGATTAACATTTGTTACACATTTCAGTTGTTTATGCAAATGATGCATATATGTTAACTCAATCAGTGTTGTTACTTCGGTAGTTTGCCTTCTATGACAACCAACCATTAGGACATTGTGTGCAGGAGCACGTTTGTGTTTTTAGTTAGCTTTTTTGGATAGCTCTACTGGGTGTTGAGGACATTCCATTTATCTTTTAAATGTTAAGAAGCTAGAGTTTCAAGGATTTGTCAGGCGAGTAAGAGAGCTATGGGAGCAGCCTCATCCAAAAGATTTTGAACTAGAGTTTGATATACCATTTAGAGAGCTTGGTTTTCATGGAGTTCCTTTCAAAGCCTCTAATTTTATTGTTCCTATAGTAAATTGTTTGGTAGAGTTGGTGGAATTACCTTTCTTAGTAATCGCTATTAGTGAGATTGAGAATTGTTAACCTTGAGAGAGTAGGACTTGGGAAAAAGGCATTTGATATGGCTATTTTTTCAAAGACTTCAAGCGGGATGTACTCCGCATGTACTCCACTCCTCAATCTTTGCTTGATGGAATCAAGGAATGGTTGAACTCCATGGATATAAAGTATTATGAAAGCATAATGAACTTGAACTGGCGGCCAATTTTGAATACTATTACTGATGATCCAGATAAATTTATTGAAGATGGTGGTTGGGAATTTTTGAATATGGAAGTTAGTGATTCTGATTCTGATTCTAATAATTTAGAAGAGTCAGATCAAGGATACGAACCCTCTGATGTGGAAGAGGAATCAAAATCAGATGAGGAAGGTTCAGAAGATGAATCTCTTGTGGAGTTAGAGGAGGACGAAGAAGAAGAAGAAGATTCTGAAGAGGAGGAAGGTAAAACATGGGATGAATTAGAAGTTGAAGCCATAAATGTAGATAAGGAAAAAGTAGACAAGTCTGACAGTGAAGAGGAAAGGCGGCAACGAAAGGTACACGCTACAGGGAAGTCTCGAACACCTAATATTAGAGATTCGAGAGGAATTCCTGCCAAGAGGCATATAGTCAAATGAATTGAATTCATCTACATCCTTCTACTATTTATTCATGCACATAAACGGTCATCTTGTAATCATAAGATTTGAGCTCTATTTACTCATCCTACGCATCAATAAACAACTCAACACAAGAGATGCAAATTGACATATTAACACAACAATATCCAACTAAGTTATTGAAACTCAACTATTGATACCTCGTTCTCCATCCAGATTACAAAATCATTCCACTTTTTGTTTTGTAACATATTCTTTTCAAATTGCTTTGGATGGCGGCCATATTTCTCCTCCTGTCAAAACATGGCACATGGACTAGTTAAACTAATTAATATGCAATCATTTACTTTTTCCAAGGAAATTAAAAAAAAATCATTTAACATATTAAATATACTTACAAATGTACAGATCAAGGCTTGTAAACCTTTCTGGCCACTGCGATGTGTGGCACGAAGTTTCTCAAGCCTAACCTTGGAGGCCTTGTCCTGAAACATATACTAATTCAATTTAACTATGCACAAATAAAATTTAAATATCGTTAAGCCCATTAAGGGGCTTGGTTGGGTTAATTCGACTAATTCATCTTCAAAGGTGGAAAATTGGGAGAAACCAATGGAAGGATGGTGGAAGGTAAACTTTGATGGGGCATCAAAAGGTAATCTAGGCCCATCAAGGGCTGGTAGCATTGTTCAAGATTGGGATGGGAATGTGTTGGCCGTTGGGGCAATGAGACTGAAGGAAAGATCCAATAATGTGGTTGAAGCAGCAACAACTTTAATGGCAAATAAGTTATTTAGGAAGTTAGGGGCCACAAGGATTCATGTGGAGGTGATTCCTTGATAATCATCCAAGCAATAATAAAAGGAGGAATTGATGCTTGGAATTTGCAAGGTGTGATTAGGAAAATTATTGAAGAATTAGCTTTTTTTAGGATTATAAGATTAGTCATGTTAGGAGAACAGGCAATATGGAAGCAAATACCCTCTCGAAATGGGCTTTAACGTTTGTAGAGGTGGATGAATTTATAATTGAGGATTTTAGAGGAGTTTCTTTGGAGTAATTTTTGTCTTTTGCATTTAATGCAAGGTGGTGTTAGTTAGTAAGTAGAGGAATGTTTTTTGAAATTATTGAAGGACATGAAGTATTGATAAAGGTTTTGTTGTCAGTGTTGGACGTACGTTCGACATTAATGGTGATGGCTGGCAATTTGCTATGTAATGAAGTTTTTCCTTGCATTTCCTTCGATGCTTCTTGGTTTGCGAGAGTGAGGAGAGTGTTAGGACAACAGTGTGAAGTAGTCTGGTGGCTAACATACCAGAGAATAAATGGAGGCCAACTTCACTATGAAAGCGAGGAGGAAATTGGATCCTTTTGTTGGAAAAGTGACGGTGAAGAGACTATGTGGCTTGTTCCTATACAAGGATGTGAAGGTGGCACAATCTGTGCAAATCATTCTAGGTAATGGATTCAAAGATTTGAAGCATAGATATCGAACTAATATGGATATATACTCTCTGATCATGGCATGGGGACTAGACTTAGGAGAGTCAATGGAGGTTGTAAGGAAAGTGATGAAAGCGTTGGTGCATAGGAATTTCTTTGTGAACATGGAGAGTATCCTAGAACGGCCTATACCAGGACAAGGCTTTAATGTGAGCGAAGGCATGAAAGGTGTGGACCCAAAAGTAGCAGAGATAAATCACCCTTTCATTAGGTGGCCAAAAGGAAGAACCAAATCCATGTGGATAGAGGGTGCAGAACGAGGGTGGCAAGCTTTGAAATTGTGCGTCGAATTAATGGAGATTGAGGAGATAATAGCGGGACTAAAAGCCATCGCCAGAGAGGAGCTATGTGAGAAGAAGGGTTTGCGTCCGAGAAAGAAGGTGAAGCCGCTTGCAAAATTGCACCCATTGCATCTGGGCAATGCTTCTGGAACTTCCGCGTAAACTCAATGCTCATTTTTTGCATAGTTTATTGTGTTTAAGCTAGATGTTGATGTATAAGCTTAAGGGGTTAAGCCCTATTTTTGGTTTCGATACTATAAAAGTTGGGGTTTGGGTAGTAGTTGGTTGGATAGTTTTCAAGCAGTTGTGGTAGGGATTTTTGATCCATAGGTTTTTATTCTATTTTAAAAGACATGATGTGATGGTGTTGGAAGAACTTTTTATTTGGAGCTTTGTATATTTTGATTTATCTTAAATAAAATAAAAATATTATCACCGATCAAAAAAAAAATTAAAATATTGTTTAATAAATTTGATATAATCTTACGAGCAAATTCAAATACCTGCTTACTCTCCTCACCGGACTTCCTCCATGCATCTTGGCTTCG
>VDFB02166544.1:0-25043 GCA_007258455.2 Sequoia sempervirens | reverse complement strand
TTATGTTGCAGGAATAGACACAGGGATGGATTCCCGATGCTGCAAGAGCAATACAAAGCTGAGTTTGTGTTGAAATCTACAAAAATAGATTCTAACTAGTAATCAACATGAAATGAGCAGCTAATTACAACTTGCTACAGAATACTTACTAAGTGGGCCCCCTTAGCAAGCATCAACTAGATTACACAAGAAGTTGACTCAAAACTTCATCAAATTTTATTCATACTCAGAACCAGGATACATCGATTACTCTGTTTGAGATAAAAATTAACACAGAACTCTATTGCTTATTCAACTTAATTTTAACACATATTGTTTCATCCTCATTCACTCACGCAGGAGGAACGGTTATTTAAATGAAAAAGGCAACTAACTAACTAACAGAGGGAGTCATGATCATAAATACATTCTAAATCCGCGGAACAGATATTCATAAATGAAAGTTTATCTGCTCGACGCGACCCAGAGAGAATATAGCATTACACACTCCCTAGATCAAAGGACCGTTTAAGCTTCTTCCCAAAGATTTGGTCAAAGAGTTATTACTAGAACAACTTCTTCAACAGAGCCGAGATTCTTTGCGCTTGATCAGCTCCTACTCCCTCCAACAACCTACAATAAGTGACAGAGGCGAAGGAAAGCATACACACAAGTGACACGACATCCATTCATTAATCACACGTTAATCCTATTCCATTATCCAAAATCATAAGCATACATCAGCCATGCGGGAGGTCAAAAAGGTAATTAATAAAGTTGTCAAGCTACAGAATATGGAATTCGTTGCTACAGGATACCACCCGAAAAGTCTTTAATCAACAGGTTTAAACAACTATTAATAACAAAAGTAAGAGTATCAAAAGTTTCAAACTATGAGCATATTTAAGGCTCATCATTGATCACCTACCATTTATACTTAGGTATGTCATGGGGATATAATAACCTGACTGGGTGTGCATGCTTAGCCTTGACTCGCTGGCACTCCAAGCATCTGGCTACATACTCCACTACATCCTTCTTGAGTTTATGCCAAAAATATAGAATCGTCAATTCTACGATCATCTTAGATACATCAAGCTGTCCTGAATAAGGTGCATTGTGAACTTCTTCCAAAACCAACTTTCTCAGCTCTCTAGAGTCTAGAATATACATTCTTCTCTGGTACCCATTTGGTTCGATTTCATACCCATCGAACCGATGATCTGAAGGATTTTCTGCTAGGGCATTCTTCACTGTTTCATAGTGCTCATCCCCGGGCAATTTTTGAACTACCTGCTGCCTCAAATTAGACCTTGTTGGTATCATGGCTATCATATGTCTTCCCCTACTAAGAGCATCATCCACTCTATTTTCCTTGCCTTTTATGTATTCAATTCCAAAGTCATACTAGCTAAGGAATTCTAGCCACCTTCTTTACCGTGCATTAAGGTTTGGCTGGGTAAATATATATATCAACCCCAAGTGGTTTGTCTTGAGTTCAAATGGATTTCCCAAAAGTTAATGCCTCCACATCTGTAAGGCATGAACTATGGTTTCCAATTCCAAATCATGAGGTGCATAGTTCACTCCATGCTGCTTGAGCTTCCTTGATTCTTATGCCACCACTTGTCTTCCTTGCATTAACACTATGCCCAATCCCTCTCTAGAGGAATCTGTGATCACATTGAATCTCCCATTAGGATCAAGAATAGTTAGCACTGGCACTTTTGTGAGCCTTTCCTTTAGGAGTTGGAATTCCTACTCACATTTTTTGGTCCATTCAAACCGCATTCCCTTCCTTTAGAGTGAGGTGATAGGAGATGCAATCTGGGAGAACCCTTGCACAAGCTTCCTATAGTACCCTGTGAGGCCAATGAATTGATGGAATTTTGACACATTCTGACGCCTTGGGTGGCAAGAAATATGTCTTAGCTCACATTTCATTTCTTATCTCTTCAATGAAGTTGAATTCATAAAAGGAAGGTCTCCATATCTATATATAAGGCTCTATCTTTGACACACTGGCCATTCCACAATTGCCTTGATCATTTCAGGGTCCACAAAGACTCCTTTGGCTGAAATTATATGGCACAAATAGTGCTCTCGGTCTTGATAGAAGGAAAACTTGGACAACTTACCAAAGAGTTTCCTTTCTCTCAGTCATTGAAAAACTATTCTAAAATTTCTATAATGCTCTTTGAAAGTCTTTGAGTAGACTAAGATGTCGTCAATGAATATCAAGACAAAGTCATCCAAGCAGTCCCTAAACACACTATTCATAAGGTTCATGAAGGCTGTTGGTGCATTTTTTAAGCCGAAAGGTACCACTATGAACTCATAATGTTCATATCAAGTTTTGAATGTAGTCTTCAGAATATCTTCTTCCTTAATCCTCAACTGATGGTATCCTGACCTAAGATCAATTTTGGAGAACATTGTTGCTCCCTTCATTTGGTCAAACAATTCATAAATCCTTGGAAGTGGGTACTAGTTATTGATGATAACCTTGTTCAACATCTGATAATCTATACATAGATGCAAGTTTCCATCTTTCTTTTTCAAAAAAATAATTGATGCTCCCTAAGGAGACACACTAGGTCTTATGAGTCCCTTATCCAACAATTCCATTAGTTGGGCCTTCAACTCATAAAGTTCAATTGTGGTCATTAGATAAGGTACCTTAGTTTGAAGCTTAGCTCCTTGGATTAAGTGAATAGAAAAATTGAATTCTTGCTTTGAAGGAAATTTCATAAGTTCTTCAAGGAATACATCTTGGAACTCCTTGATAATAGGATAATCATTTAAATATGGCTCCTTGTTGTCTAGATTACTAACATGCATCATGTAAATTGCACACCCCTTTCGACGAGCCTTCTTAAGCTACATTGCAGAAATCTACCTAAGCTCTAAGGGTCTCTGCATTCCACAAACCACGACTGGGTTTCCATAATCATCTAGATAGTTCAATACCTTATTCTTATAGTTCACTAAATCTTTATGCTAAGATAACCAATTTATCCCCAAAATCACATCATACGAACCTAAGGGTGCCACATACAAATTAACCTGAGTTTGGAAGGTTGGGAGTTCTAACTCACTACAAAAGATACAAGTATCTACCCTCCGCTCTGCTCAATTTCCATACTGGATTGTCCATGATTTTTCCATGTACCCTGGTCTAATGTTTATCTTAGATATTATTCTAGGGTCTCCAAAACATTCAGTAGCTCCAGTATCAATTAAGATAGAGACAGATTGGCCATAGAGCTTACTTGTTAGTTGAATTGGCTAAGCCTGATATTCTACCTGCTTATTGTACACTATGGTGTGGATCTGGTGAGTCTACTAATAGCTTCCTTCCATTCAGGTCTTTGACCACTGAGGAAAATTTGAGGCATAATGATCACCTCCACAAGTATAGCACCCATCTTGAGGTCATTTATGCCCTCCAGCCTTGTCCTCCCTAAAACCCTTCTGCTTTTGGTCGTCCTTCCCTTTGCCTTTATTTTCTTTCTCATTCTTTCCACTATTACCATCTTCACCCTTGTTCTGTGATTCACTTCTCCTCTTGAGGTTATGAATCTCATGGCTCTTGTCTCCCTGATGAAAATTCTTCTTCCCACAATGAGTCTTAGAACTCAAATCGCTGCGAAGATTTCACAATTGTTGCAACTTATGTTCCTATTATGTGGCTTTCAAAAAGAATTCATTCATGGTCTGAGGCTCATGCATGTCCACCTTGGCTCCTATGTGGGGTCTAAGTCCCATTATGAATTTCCAGATACGGAACCATTCATCCCCCTGATATTGAGGTACATACTTCAACAAGCTTGTGAAATTTTCCCAATACTAAATCACAGTCATATTTCCTTGGGTTAAGTTCTAAAATTCCATCACTTTATTGTCAAATAAAAGTTGTGGTAGCCATCTCTTCTTGAAAGCTTGGAGGAATATTCCCCAAGTGATCTCAATAGGTTGTAGGTTTCATTCCAACTTCTCATTATCCCACCATGTTGTTACTTCACCTGAGAGTTGATGCGTAGCCCATCTCGCCTTGGTTTGTTTAGAAAGATTACAGAGCCCAAATTATTTTTTCATCTCTATAATCCAAGATTCAAATCTGATTCTAATGGCCTTACCATCAGACTTGGGCAGTGCTACTCTTTTGAGGTCTTTTCCAAGCTCCTCAATTCGTCCTTGTGGACCTACCCTTGGACCACCATTTCCTTGATTACCTTTTTCATTCCTGCAGTCCCGATCCTCTTGTGCCACTCAAACTTCTTGCTCAATAAGATCCATGTGAGACTCTTTCCAGTTTAGAACCTCCAAAATCTATTCCAACATCTTGTTTGGTCCACTATAAGAACCACTACCACCCCTGTCTTGCTTGGTGGCCACCATGATATCCCACACTTAGCCTGCAACACAGTCATGTTCATCACATCTCGACACAAGGTTCTACAGGTAAACGTTCTTATGTTACATCTTAAAATTTTCATATGCACATCCTTCAACATAGCAGACATACACATTCATGCAACATACACACATTCTAGAGTCTTCCATTGAACAAACCAAAATATCATTAAATTTTATTTATATTTAGGGTGAGTCAATAGACCCTTATTTACAATATGCTTAGGTTACATCATTCTAATTTCTCGATGTTAGTTAGAGGACATTCCTCTGGATCATCATCTGAGTTTACATCATAATTTACAAATGAGGATTGTTGAGCACATAGACCCTTCTTTTCCTCTTTTGTCAACAGGGGTGCATTGGGTCCACACCCTAGAGGCTAGTCTCATATTGCGAAAGGATTTTTTATTTTAGGTGTTCATTTCTCCTCAATATTCAAACCTCTCTCTAGCTTGAGTCACATAATAGCTTGCACTAGAGTTTCATTGTTATCGGGAATTTCTGATGGAACCTCTACCTTAGTGTTTCCTTCCTTTACATCATTCTTGCGTGGGGTTCTAACAACTTTCCCTTTTCTTCATCCTGCCTTTGACCTTCCCATTCCTACATTCAATTCAGGTTCAATCAATTCTTAGAACTTCCAATTTTGGGTCAAGGGTCAACTACCCTAGTCAACTATGGTAGACTCGAAATGTCTAGAGCTAAACCCTAAGCTCTGATACCAAATGTAATAACCCATTCCAAATTATTACTTAATTAACATTATTGTAAATGACACATGAATATACTCCAAATTAGAAAGGCATAACTAGTGGCTAAAATCCATCATAGCTCCACATGTCCATTTAAGATGAGTCGGGGATTCTTATATTCACTTTAAAAGTCAATTTACAATATCAAGTATTGCTTGGCTCATAAGGCCACAATGTCATTACATGATACATTTTCTATTAAGTACATAAAAGATTTTACATCAATTACATCATAGACTATAGTAGTCTAGTGAACAATTGAGGTTCTTCTTCAATGCTCGCGTCCATTGGTGGGAAAGAACATGGTTGAAATTCTTTACTACCCAGCCATGAAGCTTATGCTTCCCCAATATTCTTCTAACTTAAAGGATGCCAGACCCTGCATGGAAAGTTTAGCAAGAGAACAACCTGGAAGGTGGAATCTGGTGCATGCCTAAACATCAACATGAAATTTCTATCTACTCATTAGAAAATAAAGTGCAAGATCTATGCTAGGAATGGCAAAGAGTGAAATCACAGAGTTCATTCATACATATGTAATGAACCATATTTCTTGGCCAAGCATAAAAAGTGTGTTGAAACAACAACAAACGATAGGTTCTAGTAAATCAAACCTATACTCTCTGAATTCCATTTCGGCACCCGTCTTGAAAGGAAACTTTTTAATATAACATCTATCTACCTCCTAGCAGCAACTACACATAGATGCTCTAGTTAACTAAGGTATCCTTGTTGTGTTTTGGTGTATAACTATTTTTCCACACAACTCTTCAAAGAAGAAACAAAATATAGATTTATGTATTTATATATGTACTCTAAACAAAATTCAGATTTCAAGTTTCACAAAGTATTTCAATGTTATGTCATATCATTCTTATGACTATTTCTACTTAACGTCTTAGGCATTTCCCCTGTAAAAAGTACTATAAAAACAAATGAAGGTATGTAACAAGTATATGTATGTACATAGATGAAGTCTATGTGCATACATATATATGTGCCTACTAATGTTAAAGTTTGTGCATACATTCTGAAATAAACATATTCAAATTTACAATTTACTAATGGTATTCTAATTGACATTTCATAGTAAAAAATAAGTATTCTAAGCAAGTTTATGATAAAAGTTTCTCAATTACTGTTAAATATTAAGATTTGTTTTTCCCACATGATCATTCATTTTTTTATCCAAGCAAGTACTATTTCTCACTAAACAAACTAAGCAAGTAAGTTGTTTACATTCTATACAGTCATCAAATGAATTGTTTGCACATGATCATCCATTGTTTTAACCAAGCAAGTATTGTTTCTTACTAAAAAGACTAAGAAAGTAAACTATGTACATTCTATACAGTCTTTAAATGGATTATTTACATATGAACATTCAATGCTCAAAGATAAATTTCATCAAACAAAGTCTTTTGCAAACATATCCACAATTTGCATTGGCCTTTTTTAGTCTCAGACTTATACAGTTATATTTAAAAGATAAGGAACTATCATTTACTCTATTTACTATTCTAAAATTAAACAAATCAAAACCATGTTTCATACATGGAACAAAAATTTTGTTCTTCAAATGCTATACACTTTACTTTCTTTAAAACTATCTGGAAGTATTAAGAAAATAACACAATCAACATGCTTGTCGATATCATATTCGAGCATCTACTTCAGTAAGAAGAATTAAAGAAACTCAGTGTTCAACCATAATTGTGCCTATTCCAGGCTGCCTTATCGACTATGATGGCTCTGGATTTGACCCATTTCAAGGGTTGGATGGTCCTTCATAGACTCATAGAAAAATACTAATGAAGTTTTCCCTTATGGGATTCATAGCCTTTCCCATATAATATGCAATATAACATAAATATATCATGCAAAATCTATTGAGACATTCAAGAAAACATTTCCCTATCGATCATGAGGATCGATTCCCCTATGGGGCTTACAAGGGCCAAACTTACACATTTCATAGGGTCGAGGGTAATCCTTTCATGCAAATTTGACTTCACATTTATAGTATTGAAGACTTCCCTTTATTCCGTTATCGGCCTTCCCAATAATGGAAAATATTGCAATTGTAAATGAAAATATAGTCAAATAAACAAGAAATACAAAGGTTGATATCTTCTAGTAGGGTCGATCTATGATCCCCTGTGGTTTTTCATTTATCCAAGTTACACATTCTATCGAAATAAATTATTTTGATAGCCACGATATGGCTTAAAATGGTATACGACTAACACACAGTCATGGGTAGAAGAGACTCGAACATCAGTCTAGCATAGAGGCTATCCATCAAGCTTCAAAGATAAACCAAGTTAGCAAGTCATAGCCTGGCGATCCCTCTGTGGGTATTGCTACTTTGTGTCATTGGCTTAATTCGAGTCACATACACATTCATACAACAAAGTTTACATAGTATTGTGTTATTGATATGATAACCAAAACAATGCATTTCAATATAGGTTTCAAAAAAAGTCGAGCTTACCTGCTTGGTCGAGCCTTCAATGAGACTTTTCCTCAGCTTTTTCCTCTTCTTTTCAATTTCTTTCCAATTGGTCCTCTACCTTTTCGCATACTCTTCATAGAAATGGCAATCGCTTCCTTGCATGTGGTTGGTTATTATCATTATGGCTTTTCTACCATAGCTGTTGCCACCCTCTAATTTTGAATATTAACTTAATGTTTTTGCAAGCCACGACCGTCGTGTGTTTGCCTTGGAATATATTTCTTGATCTTCCATTGTCTGGTTTCATTGCATATCGATTATCACTTTCATTTCAAATTCAAATTTGATTATGAATACATACATATATATATGCATACACACACACACACATATATACATATATATATACTTACGTCGATCTATGATCCCCTACGGTTTTCCATTTATCCAAGTTACACATTCTATCGAAATACATTATTTCGATAGCCACTATGTGGCTTAAAATGGTATGTGACTAACACACAGTCACAGGTAGAAGAGACTCGAACATCAGTCTAGCACAGAGGCTAGCTGACAAGATTCAAAGATAAACCAAGTTAGTGGGTCGTAGCCTGGTGATCCCTCTATGGGTATTGCTACTTCGTGCCATCAGCTTAAGTTGAGTCATATACACATTCAGACAACAAAGTTTACATAGTATTGTGTTATCGATATGATAACCAAAACAATGCATTTCAATATAGGTTTCCAAAAGAGTCAAGCTTACCTCCTTGGTCAAGCCTTCAATGAGACTTATTCCTCAACTTTTTCCACTTCTTGTTGATTTCCTTCCCAATTTGTCCTCTACTTTTTCCCATACTCTTCATAGAAATGGCAATCGCTTCCTTGCATGCAGTCGATTATTATCATTATGGCCTTTCTGCCATAGTCGTCGTCACCATTTAATTTTGAACATTCACTTAATAATTTTGCAGTCCACGACCATCATGGGTCTGCCTTGGAATATATTTCTTGATCTTCCACTGTCCAATTTCATTGCATATCGATTATCACTTACATTTCAAATTCAAATTTGATTATGAATACATACATATATATATGTATATATATATATACTTACATTTATGTTTCTTTATGCATTTTACATGGCTTCATTCACATCTTTCATACATTCAAGTAACAAGCATTTATATATATAGATAGGGGTACGTATAGATTTATATGTAATATATATATATATATATATATCATTATAAATATGTGTGTGTGTTGATGTTTCTAAATAAAATCACTCATATGCAAGCTGTTTTATGAGGATTGGCTCAGATGTTCCATACTTAAAGAAAAGAATCTTTTCTACTATGCTCACTTTAGTTCCTTCAAAATACAAGCTTTGAATAGACATTTAAATCTACAAATCATTCATTTGTAAGCATTGAAACAGTTTGTATTGAAGAAAATTTTGTTTTCTTATATATGCAAGTTAGTCAAATGCAAGTTATCACGCTACTTGTGGTGTGTGCATCTAGATTCCAACCGGCTTGCCATTCGATCCAACGAAACAATCCTACTTCAACCGTGTTCTCTTCCTTCATCCTATCTCCCTGCGACTGCACACACTTGCACTTGCTAATTGATCAGTAATGTTCAATTCTTGATGACATAATAAAATTTTTAAAAAAGAAAAATTTTCTTTTTAGAATTTTCATAGATTCAATAGTAGCCAATTCTTCATATTCAACATTCGAATATTCTAGAATCTCCATTTAATATTTAACTGAATTTCATCAATAATTCAATTTTCCATGTTTAAATAAATGTGTAATAAAACTAGGTTATGACAATAACCTATTATGAAGAGGGAGAACGTCTTGGTGCCTGTCTCGCAGAATTGCTCCACTTGGAAGAAAAATGTGATGAAGTAGTGGAGAATTTTTCCAAACATCAAGGCATAGTAAAACGATGGTTTGATTGAATAGCCAAATTCAAGGCCTTTAGAATTGTTGACTTAGTATTATGCTGGGACAAGGCCCATGAGAAGAAAGGGGGACATGACAAATTTGACAAGCTTTGGCTTGGCCCCTTTCAAATTTCTAAAATCCTGGGAGATAATGCCTTTCACTTGAAAATTCTTACTGGAGAGGACTTCCAATTGCCAATCAACGGGTAATACCTAAAGCATTATTTCCTCACTTGAGCTATTTTAGCTCACCCTTGTACATAGTTAGAGTAGGTCTTTTTTCTTTTTCTTTTTTTCTCTTTGCTTTCACTTGTTTTTGTTGAGGGTGTTGTTTGGTCTTGATGCGATGGTTGTGCTTGTCCGACCCAAAAAAATTGCTTTGTTTTGCATTCCTATTTATTCCATAGATAAGTCTTCATGAGTCACTAAGAATTTATGTCTGTTTCTGTAAATTAGGTCTCTTCATTTGAACTCTAGCTTGACCTAGAATGGAACCCTTGTTTGAGTCATTTCATGCTTATCTCAAACCTCACACAATACACATTTTAAATACTCCTGATGGACTGTATGGAAGCTATTATGAAGCCTTGGCAAGTGAAAAATATTAAATCTACTCCACTGACCACTATAGTCTCCAAACCCCATTATAATCTTAATTGCTTATTCAGTTGAGCAAAAGGGTATAAAGAAAAATGGAAAAGAGAAAAAAATAAAAGAAAAGGAAATATTAAAAAAAAGCAACTATGTGGGTGTGCGAACAACTGTATAGGGGCTATGGACGCCCAACTGACAATAGAGAAATGTTTGTGGGGATTACAATGACAACTATGTCGAGGCTATGGATGCCTAATTTGCAGTGGAGAAATGTCCAAATTACTTTTGGATTCAGATTACTTACGTAGCTTGTCTTGGCTGATTGGTCACTTTCCCCTATGGTTTCTGAGGGAGGGGAATGAACTCACTACACACACACTTCTGAGGTATTTTGTGACCCGATTCAATAAGGATATTTTTCTCCTTTAAGCTTTGAGTTTGTTTGATGATACCTACCTCTGGTCTGTGAAACCAGAGATTTTGGGTTCCAGATGAATCCTTATCCTTGGAACGCTCAAGAGCATTCCCCAGTAGAGTCGTCGTTTGTTGTGCCTATCACACACATGCCCCACTTAGATCGGGGACCCACTCTTTTCATTTTGCTTCCATTGGGTCATTTCATGTTGGCCTTAGTTTTTTTGCCCCTATTTTTGAGCATAGAGTGGTCACATGCCTTAAAATATTCCAAATCCATATTGACCAAGTCATCCACCCAAGTTTCATGAAGTTTCAATCTTTTATAGAAAATGACTTGCGGGTTTCCATCCTTTAGAGGCCACGCCTTCGCCATATGTGGGTCCCTCGTTGTGGGTTTCCCCTTGCGGACTTCCATGTCTACTCTGTCGTTTCTAGTGGCATTCCTTCCATGTCCACCTACAGCGGGCTTTCCACACGCAGCTTCCGCGTTCGCACTCTCCTCACGACTCGTTCTGTGGCTCCAAGTCGTTGGGTTTCCACATTTCCAATCACCATGTGTACGATGGGACCTACAATTAATGCCTTCATTGATGAAGGTATGCCTAAAAATATCACTCCACCAAGCTGTCATTTTCATTCAGAGATTTCAAAATTTGAAGGGCCAAATGGGATTTGTTGCGTGCATGAAGACATTCACAAGCTCAAGTTTTAGTAGCCTTCCCATCCACTCGTATGAAGGTACACACCCTAATTTCCCCCTTTGTCACTATAACTAGCAAGGATGGTCTGCTTAGGGTTTAGGTTGAAACATCATTAAAAATGTATGAATGGTACAATCCCCAACTTTAAAAATAAAACCAACAAACCCTAGTTGTTGGGATCGTCATGCTAAGAGCGCGAGTCCTCAACATTGTTTCCTAACGACGTTGGCAACCACTCCTTCCACTTCACCCATTCTCAAGCTTGTAGATCGATGAAACACTAACTATGTTAAAAATTGGTGAAACCCTCCATGTGGGATCCTACATGCAAAACTTCAATTGACCTCAGTCGTGCTTTTGCAACCATAGTCCAACGTCTTCCTGGATGGCAGGGTCTGCTCACTCATTTTCCATAAACCTTAGACCAATACACGCAAACTGGCTAAGTCCTTGGGATGCTGCAGGTTCCTTTGTATAGGTATCGGTGGTCAGAACTCCACTTCACTTATGTCATCCCTAATGGATAATCCAATGCAACTCCCCCACTTGCAGGCTCTGCCCCTATCATAGCCGTTAGTATATCAAGCGCACCATTAGAAAATTGGCAAAGTCTTTAGGGCATCGTGGGAATCACGTTGTGGGTTTCTATAGGTGAATAGTTGCATCATTATAGTTGTTGCTTATGGTGAAACCCTTACATCCTTCTGCCATGTGGATCTTGTGCTTCCCAATTTCGTAAAAGTTAACTTTGAACTTAAACAACAAAAGCCTCAGGTCAAAACATCTTCTGCAGGTCTGCCTGTGCAAATGGATATCTATAGAACATCACCCATGCTAGGCCACTATCCAACAAAAAACACGTAACAACACCCCGTCTCATGGATTCCGCATGACCAACTCTCGTAACCCATAAAAGGATGGAGTTTTTGAAGAAGGTAACTAAGCATGACCTTTTCTCCACATGCAAAATTATCTAACTATAGTTGACTAAGCAACACACCTTGTAGGTCCCGCCCTGTGGAATTCTGTTTGCAGGTTGTCACGTCCCCAAAGATGTTTCTGATGTCTAAACCTTTACGTCTTCCCAACCTATGCTATTCACATCATTATCCTCCATGGGCCTTAACTCAAAATACAAACTTTACAAGCACTAGGTAAGGGTATCGTTGTGGGTCCGCTTTCATGGGCCACCATCAGTGGAAGGTTGTCTCTTCCTAGCCGTTGTTTAATGACAATCATAAATAGCTTCTCACCTCACAGCCTCCACATTGCCAATTTTTACATGAGCCTAAAAGGTTGATTTCACTAAGGAACTAACTCCAAATGCTTCCACCATGAATTTCCTCACGTACTTAATGATTTTTCACTAGGTTTGCTCGACGATAAAATATTGTGAAAATAAACCATCAAAATTGTGTCTATGGAACTCCATCTTCCCTACGTTGTTCCTTACATCAATTATCCTGGCAACTTCCACTAGCCAAAAACCTGCACTCCCAAACCCTGCTTTTCTATAAATTTTACCAATGAGCTTAAGATGATAGAATTTGATGAATTTAATGATATTTCTTAGGTATATGAATGCATTCAAAGGCATATTGACATGATTTAACTGATGTTTTTCCCTCTTGAATTATTGAAACACCTAAGTGCACGCTTTGTGTGCAGAATTTATGGAACCAACAGAGAATCCAGTGGAGAAAACTGACAAAGAAAAGAAGACCGAAAAGACTTTAAGAGGGAAAGAAGAGAAAGCACAAATGAAGTACGAAATCCATGGGGTCAAGTGCACATCAAAGATTACATCTAATTAGGGAAAAGTAATTGACACAGACCTGGGTCATGTTAGAATTCATGAGTTCAAGCAAAGGGTCATGGTCAACCCCATAACCTAGGAGGCTTTGAGAATTAAAAAGAGTGGACTTGAAAAGGCAACCAACTTTCCTCCTACCCTAATTGCTCCAAAATTAGTTTTCACTTGTCGGGAATGCTACCATGCTCAGACTTGGAGGATTATCACTAGATATGGAAGAGTACTAGTAGAATTGACCCCCATGTCTATTAGGAAGACATTTTGCATCCCCCTATTCAACAAAATGAAAGAAGTTGAGAAGTATTTTTCCATGAATGTCTAGAAGGAAGACCCCACCTATTGCAAAAGAACTATCAACCAAACATGGCTACTTGAAAAGAGGGGTAGTGCTAACAAGGTGCCCCAGACATTGTACAGGAGTGATTTCATAGAAGAAACTAATGACTTGGTTACACTCTTGAGCAAGGTAAAGGGCCTCCCCACTTCCTCACTCTTCGAAGAGAGGATGTTCTATTTGATAGAGGAGATCCTTTAAGGAGAGGCCAAGTTTCACTGGGACAAGATTATTAGTGAGAACTTACACAATAAATTTTTGATAGTAAAGAAAACTTCAGAGTTCTACATGACCTCCTATCTAGTATACCTTATGGCAGTGAAGTTCCCCTACAAAGGATTAGACTATGTTGGCACCTTGGGAATGAAGAAGGGGTAGAATAGGGTGTGCGATTGTTACCTGTAGCTCTAGAACAAAAAATTTCAAGAAGGATTATATGGGGGTTAATGGTTCTTTCATCGGGAACATCATTCAGACCCTGGTAGGAGATTATCACAGAAGGATGTCCCACAGTTCTAATGTGATGGTAAAAGGTTTCAGGTACTGGTTCATCTAGTTTCCCAAGTTTATGTACATAAGAGTTAAGGGATTATTGAGATTCCCATACTAGTTTCCCTGATACCCCAATGATAGAATCATATTGTTGGAGCTTACTAAGTAGTTGCAAAATTCCCACACTTTCTTGGACAACAAGCATCATCTTGGGGTCCCATACTCCATTACATTTGGACAAGGGATGTATTCCTTCCTTGCTGCCCCATGCATGGAATACTTTGAAAAGGAACTTGCAAAATACAACCTCGAGTTGCACAAAGAGAGAGGATGCTTAGATCCTCTTGGAAAATTGAAGAAGCGGGTTGGAAAGTAGCATGCCCATCGACCACATAGAGAAGATTTCTGGGCCAATTGTGATGATGACTGCGAGGTCCAAAGGTTGTATTACATGAGGATGATAACCAAATTTGTGACGTACAACAATCTGTATCTAGTCCCTGATCAAATTGTTGAAAATGATAATGTCCTTGATGAGAGGTATAGCGCTCTGATCAATGTCCCATTTCCAGTGATTGACTGAGCTGAGCTGGAGGTCACAAACTTGAATATTGCCACTCGCCCAATGGAGCAAAGAACAAAAAAGTGGATAGATGATCAAGTAGCCCAACTGCATGAACAAGATGCAAAATTAACCTATGGAGAACTTGAAGATGAAATAGAAATTGAAATAGACATTGGTGTCATTGCAAGCTCCTCGAGTGAGGCTCCTAAGTCACTACCCATTACAAGATCGAGGAAAAGAAAAGACACATCCAAGCAGAAACCAAAGAAAAAAGTATACACCAGGAAGGCTACCAAAGGATAGAGACCACCAAAGAAACCAAAGAGAACAAGAACCTTTGTTCCTGATATTCCTGCCATACAAGAAGGATTTCCTCCCTAAGAGGAGGAAGAAGTTGAACAACTACCTCCACTACAACCACTCTGTGCACCTCACCTCTACTTCTCTGACTGCTCTGTGATCCCTTCCACCCCTCAAGCATCTCCCATGTCATCTCCACTCGCTATGGACATCTCTATCCACCTCACCTTCACTTCTCCAACTGCTCCTATGGTGGTACTTGATTCTTCTTCTTCCACCACCTCCCCACTGTCATCCTCCTTGCTCATGCCTCTATTTCCAACTATTTACACTCTGCCACCTTCTCTTCCCACAACCTCCATGGTGCCCCTCACCTTTCTTGATACCTTTGCCTCATACTTGCAAAATGTGCCACCTTAGTTCTCTGATGTTATTCTGAACCCTCAATTCAAGATGCTTATGGCACAACTTTCTTCTACCTTAACTCTCCCTCCACCTCCTACTGAGCCACCTAAGATAGAGGCTACAAAGTAGATTTCTGAAGAGATGGAGAGGCTAAGCGTGGAGCGGCCTAAAGAAATAGCAAAGAATATTGCTAAAGAGCCTAAGGATTCAAATAGTGAGGAGTACTTCGAGCATGTTGAGGGAGGAATAAGAATTGATTTAGATAAAGTAGTCTTTGATGAGGAAGGGAAACAATGCCTGAGGGTGTAGATGTAGATAAGTTTAATACTTACTATGATGTAGAAAATTTAGATCAAGAGATAGAGGAAGAGTGGCTTGAAGAGCACAAGGGTAAAGATGAGGAGGCAAGCCCAGAGGAGCATCACTCCAAGGAAGGGAGGACTAACACAAAAATTGATGTAGAGAAAGTTGATGAGCCTCTAGGGACTGGACAAGATGAGGGCTTGCAGCATGAAGTTCCTCCAGAAGGAGAGAAAGATAATGAAGAAGAGAAAATGGATGAAAGATATGTTGAACCCGACAAAGGTGTTGAGATTGAGCATGAAGAGATCAAAGGGGCAACACGAGAAGAAGATACTGCTAGTGCAAGTAATAAAGAAATAGCTAAGAAAGATAAGGAGAAAGAAATTGCACTAGGAGAGGAGCAAGATGAAGAAGAAGGAAATACTGAAGATGCTCCTGTACATGATGAGGAAGAACCTTCAAAAGAGAAAGGGGAAGGGGATGGTAATGAATTCACCACTATATCCCCATGCCACCAAACAAAAGTTCCCTCATGGTTAGAGCAATAGCTAAAATGGAAAGATCTAGTGCTCATTGATGCAGAGTAGGGAGGCCTTCAATTACCAAACACAAATTCAACTAGTTACAACAAGCCTTTGATCTTCCAAACCCTATCTAGGCTGACTCCTCATATAAACTCACAATTTACTTTGTAGGTCTACAGACCTAGGTTTTTGTTCAAATATCCCAAATACAATCTAGAACCCACTAACAAAATACATTTTCAGACACCCTTTATTCCCTTACAAAACACAACTCAAAATCTCATATAACTCTTTTGGAATAAAACCCTCAAACTAATGCTCCAACGTTGTCCCAATAGGCCAATTAAGCCACATTTACAAAGCAACACCTAGTAAAACTTCCTCTCAACCAAAAAACTCAATAGAAAGTCACTAACCAGCCTTGAAACCTCAAAATCCACAATATTTACTCAGAGAAATGATCTCCAAGACACCTAACCAGCAAACCCTCATTTATGCTTGTTTTAGGAAGGGTTTATTGAAAATCCTACTTCATGGTCTCTTGACACCTTAAAAATGCATCAAAAACCTTGCATTCAGTTTTCACATGCTTAAGAAACCTTGAAAATCCTCTACCCCAAGAGATTGCAACATTTACCAACCTTTAACCATCGTCTTTCACTCAAAATACATAATTTTGACAACTAGGGCATCATGCACAAACCCTCAAATGGCCTCCCATATTCTCAAAAACCATTCAAAACCCTAAAACAGCTATTTTGGACCCATTCCACTAAGACACAGGAGTTACATAAGGTGGAATGGGCCATTAGTCCATTTTATGTGATTACAAACCTTCAAAATAGGGTTAACAACTCGTTCCCTGAAAATTGCCAACAAAACACTTTAAATTCAATGTGAACTCACAAGAATTGATTCAAAATGAAGCTACAACAATCCTCTATCTAATTCATTACAACTTGGATTAAAAGGACACTATACGGGTCATCAAAATTCTCTAAAACAGTAATATTTTAAGGAAACATAGAAAATACAATGAAGATAGGGAATTTCTTATTGATTTAACTTCAACTATGAATCTCCAACATTTCCTTGAGTTTTTTGAGGCCAATTTATGCTTGAACAACTCAAAATTCAATGGCCTTAACCACCTATTGAATTCCAACTGACCATTGGTATTCCCACTTTGAGGCTTTTTTGCAACTTTTCTTGCATTTTACAACATTTTGCAAGTTTTTGGACAATTTTGCAAATTAAATACCCAAACCACCTAATGACCTCTAAATTTAATTATTACATTATAAAATGGTCCAACATGACCTTATTCAAAGTTTCTAAACTCAAAACACAAAACTGACTTAAAACCTCCATGAACCAACTTTGCACAAATACCTTGGTGCCCCTGCACCATACACCTAGCCTTGAAACTTCTCCAAGCCTCTTGGAAGCTAAATTATAAATTGTCCACCTCTGAAATATTCATCCCTTTTATCTACAAAATATCTTTTGTCTGATTCTCCTTTAACTAGTAAACTTGTCCATTGACCCTTGAAACTGTTGCCACTTGTGTGTTGCTCCATCTCTGCAAACTGTCTTCTACCATCTGAAACTAATGAAGAACTTACCTTTACACTTGCACACCATCCTCTATCAACCTTTCCTTTGAATATCCTCTCTTTATCTCTTGAAACATACTCAAACTCATTCACTTGTCCTCTCCATTCAGCTTGTTTCATTCCTCCTTTTTCCTTCATCACTATCCCTGAGTTCTATGCTCTAATAACTATTGTATCATAAGATTTTGAAATCACTGCCTTACCAAGTTTAGGAACCTCTGTTTTCTCAGACTTGTACACCTTTGTATCAACAATAGCTGATTTTCTTCTATCCTCTTTTGCATCCAACGGAAAAATCACTATCCCAACCATAATGTCATTGCACTTCTTTAACTCATCTTTTTTTTCGTCAACCAATTCAATCTAGACCTTATCTTGACTTATCCTTGACATCAAATCATCATCTCTTCCCATAAAAAGTAGACTACTCTTTGTCTTTGTCACCTTAGTACCTTCAAGCCTTAGGTCTCTATTTAAACCTACTTTCCTAACATCTTTATGCCTTGAAGTGGCTGCACACCCTTTGGTTTTGTCTTCCATTCTTTCCACAAAATATTTTTTGCCAAACATGATGAATTTTGCTACCTTACCATTTTTATTTTCATCCTCCTGCAATGGTGTTATGGTGAAAGTAATACCATCATTTTCAATCTAATATTTGTTATTTCTACCATCATAAAGTGAGTGCCTATCAAATTGCCATGGTCTTCCAAGGAGTAGATGGGAATAATCCATTAGTAAAACATCACAAAGAACCCTATCCTTATAGCCACCAATTTGAAACTCAACTAATGCTTGTTCATTCACCAAAATGTACTGATTATCATTCACCCAAGATTCTTTATAAGGAGTTTCATGAGGGGTTCTTTCTAACTTCAACTTATCAACCATTTCACTTGACACCATGTTATCAGTAGAACCAGAATCTATGACTACCTTACATACCTTTCCCTTAAATTTTCAGGTGGTCTTAAACAATTGTCTTCTTTGAGCCATCTCCTTCTCCTTGGCTGATTGGAGTAATGTCCTTCTCACCATCAATGACTCCCCAACTTCTAGAGCAGTAACTAGATTCAGAGAATTCATACTTTCACTATCATCTTCATGCACTATTTGATCCCTCCTTTCACTTCTTCTCTCACCACCACTTGATGTAGAACCTTGTCTTTCAGAAATATTGTATGCTGGATGCCAAAACTCATTACAATTGTAGCACCTTCCAGAAAATGTATTTGCACTTCTACCTCCACCAAATCTGCCTCTAGTTCCTCTAAATCCACCCCTTTGATCAACAACTTGTTCATGCACCTTGCTTAAGTTTTCTTAATTTTCTTGTGGCTTCCTTTAAGTGGTAAATGTGCCTCTTCCTCCTGAGTTGTTGCCTCTCCCTCTTACTTGTTTATCTTTCCTTCTTTTGAGTTTCTCTTCTACCCTTATTGCCATTTGGTAGCACTCTTAAATTGTCCTTGGATTGTGTAAACTCAACTCATCCTAGATGGTAAACCTTATCCCACTAAGATATTTAGCCACCTTTTCTACATCATCAACCATGTGTCCTACTCTTATGCTCAACTTATAAAACTCATTAGTATAAGTCTTAACATCGATTTCCCTTTGTTTCAAATCTTGAAGCTTCTTAGACATTTGAATTGCATAATCACTTGGCAAAAACTTACCTTTTAATTTGGCCACCATTCTATCCCAAGAAAAAAATTTGGACTTACCAATTTGGTTTTTGCTATGTTCGCCTTCTATTCATCAGGTACATCCTCACATTCGAAGTAGTTGTCCAAAGCTACAATCCAATCTAGCAATTCCTCATCATTAAGGTTACTTTATATGTAGGAAAATCAATTTTTACCTTATGTTTACCTCCTTTAACTGCCTTTAGTAGCCTTTCCATATTTTTCTCTTTAACATCTTCATACTCATCCTTTTCAGAGTCACTTTCATCACTTATAACCACACCTCTCTTCTACTATGTTTCAACACTTTCCAACCTTGTTGCCAACCTATTTTGTAGTTCCTTCAACTTTCTAATCTATTAGAAACCAAGATCAGACATGCAAACAAAAAAACCTTCCACAGAAGAGAAAATCATAAAAAGAAAAGCTATTGCAAGAAGATGTGCAAAATATTATTATTTAGGAATTCATAATTACATGAGATGATTTTCTTTATAAAAGTAAGTATGCATAACTCTAATCTTATCTTGAGCAGCAAGATAGCTCAACAAGATAAGGATGAGAATAATTAACCTAGGAATTAAAATATTACCTAAGTAAACTAATGCAAGTGTAATTAAATATTAATTACACTAACACCCCCCCATAAGTGCAACTTAGGGAGACTAAAAAAGAATGCACCTAAAATTAAGATGAATGCAAGAAAGCATGAATGGGTCCCAACAAAAAAGGCCTGATCAGGTACCCATGTACACATACAATAATGAGGTAGAGAAGGAAAACCCAGTGGGACAAAACCCCCCTACAATGAGATGACTACTGCAAAGAAGCATTAGAAGAACATTGTGGAGTAACACTTGAACCAAATTCAAGGCAAGGAAAGATACTTATGTTTACAAGAAACCAAAGTGGAATCATAATAATGCTACAATGTAATCGGATGCCACTAAACACCGAAAAATCACAAACCGAACAACCCTAGAATATGTGAAGCAACAATAGATGATATGATGACAGAATCTAGAAACCGTGTATCTCGATGTCGATGCCAAACTAAGACTAAAAATCTTCCATGGGAACAAGTACCATAAATACTCTGGAACATTAACCATAAAAACATGGCCCTCAAACTGAGATGGATCTAAACCAATGCAAATCAATAACCATAGGCTCCCAATTTGAAGTGTGAGTCAATGTGAATCTGATATGTGTCAATCTAGAGCAAGATACAAAATAAACTAAGAACTAGGATATAACCCATATGAAGTTGTCAGTCAAATCAAGATGAAGATGAGATCAGTATGCATGCACTCTAATTAGATTATGCTTATGCAAGAAACCCCCCTAATGGAACTTTATCTCAGTTCATTTATTACAATAACCCAATGATTGTAAAAGAAGAGAATGCTAAACATGCATAAACAAAAAATAAGATGATGTGGTATTGAAATGAAGTACAAATATTCAATTTTCACCTTTCCAACTACCAAAACATCCAAGTAATCTCCAAAACACCCATTGGGACAAATCTAGAATAACGATCAACTTGGGACAGATACAAAAAAAAGTGCATGGACAGCAAAATAGAGCTCTTCAATACCTTTCCAACGCCGCAAAGAAGATGAAAAACGAAGATCGTGGCAAAAAGTTATGAGCTCGAAAGCCATAAATGAACATCTAACTTCAAACAACAATAAATGTAGCTAAACAGAAAAATATTGAAAAATAAACTGCACCACAAGATAGTGCCTAGAACTAGCTTTTCCAACGAGCATCTCCTTTTTCCCCGATTTTGATACCGTATGCCCAAGTTATGCCAAAGAAAAAATAGTCTCTTGAAGGAAAATCGTGGCTAGGGAGGAGGCAATGAGGATCGTACCGCCGGACACGCCAACACTTGCTTCAAGTAAAAAAATTGATAAGCCATTCAGCCATAATGAATATACCAAAGAATATTCCTGCTGCCGGAAAAACAACCGGGAGAAAGGATCTCCCTGACATCGAAACTGCCCATGAGCCGAAATATTCTTTATGAAATCTCCAAGATTCCCTACCAAAACTCAGTACTGAAAGGCAACGCACGCCGTGGAAAGTTTTCAGTCGGCCGGGTTTCAGAAGGAGCCTAATCACCGACTTGAAGACCGCCGGTAATTGGTGGGTTGGTGGTTTGAATGGAAAACCATAGAAGGCTAGTGC
Source organism: Sequoia sempervirens (assembly GCA_007258455.2). NCBI lineage: Eukaryota > Viridiplantae > Streptophyta > Pinopsida > Cupressales > Cupressaceae > Sequoia > Sequoia sempervirens. The sequence goes on along the minus strand of VDFB02166544.1, from coordinate 3,533 downwards.
GAGGGCCATGCCACTTATTGTTCGCAGTTCATGGGCCTCCCACGTGGTAGGGTACTGCAAAATTCCTGCAGCTCCAGATTTAGAAGCCTTCAAAAAATTCTTTTTTATAGTGTACCAAAAAAGCTTTTAATTACTTTTTTTTGCTTTTAAATACATATTTTTTAAAACAAATCTTCAAAAAGAAAAATAAAACTGCATTAAAAATCGATAACCCCGTACCTTTCGGGCCATATGAAAATGAGACAGAAGTACCCAGATCTGTATGGATCTACATGCCTCTAAAAAAAAAAATTCCTTTTGTTGTAACTGCTTGGATTTGAGCAAAACAACAGGTGATCTTAGGGTTTTGGGGTGCTAGAAATGCGATGGTGATGTTCGTTTTGCTCCAGAATGCACCAAAAAAATGCTCCAAGGCTCGATCCCTAAGGAACTCAACTAACTCTACACTAAATATCTCCAAACTTAAGAAGGGTTGCATATATCAAGGCTCATACCATGTTAGAAATCAAGATCACATGTAAACCAAAAACTCCTTCCAGATGAAGAGAAAATAAAATAAATCTATTAAAAGAAGATGTGCAAAATATTATTATTCCTGTGAATCTATACTCTATATGAGATTATTTTTCTTTATAAAAGCAATTATGCATATCTAATCTTATCTTGAGCAACAAGATAGCTCAACAAGATAAATTGATGAGAAGAATTAAATCCTAGGAATTAAAAATATTGCCTAAGTAAATTAATGCAAGTGTAATTGGGCCATCACACTAACATAATCTCCCTCTCAATCTTCTCTTCCATTTCTTGCATCTTCCTAGCCACATTGTTACCCTTAGGAGGCATCTTGACTCTTCAACTTCTTAACTTTCACCCTCAAATGACCTAATGCCTAAGCTTTGATACCAATTGATGTAGAGTAGGGAGACCTTCAATTACCAAACACAAATTCAATTGGTTACAACAAGCCTTTGATCTTCCGAGCCTTGTCTAGGGTGACTCCTCATACAAACTCACAACTTACTTTATAGGTTTGTAGACCTAGGTTTTTCTTCAAATATCCCAAATACAATCTAGAACCCACTAACCAAATACATTTTTAGACACTTTTTATGCACTTACAAAACATAACTCAAAAGCTCATATAATTCTTTTGGAACAAAACCCTCAAACTAATGCTCCAACGCTATCCCAATAGGACAATTAGGCCACATTTACAAAGCAACACCCAGTAAAACTTCCTCTCAACCAAAAAAATCAATGGAAAGTCACTAACTAGCCTCCAAAACCTCAAAATACACAATCTTTACTTAGAGAAATTGTCTTCAAGACACCTAACCAACAAACCCTCATGTATGCTTATTTTAGGAAGGGTTTATTGAAAATCCTACTTCCCAACCTCTTGACACCTTAAAAATGAATCAAACACCCTTCATTCAGTCTACACATGCTTAAGAAACCTTGAAAATCTTCTTCCCCAAGAGATTGCAACATTTACCAACCCTCAACCATCATCTTTCACTCAAAATAAATAATTTTGACAACTAGGGAATCATGCCCAAACCCTCAAATGGCATCCCCTATTCTCAACAACCATTCAAACACCTAACACTAATATTTTGGACCCATTCCACTAAGACACAAGAGTTACAGAAGGTGGAATGGACCATTAGTCCATTCTATGTGATTACAAACCTTCAAAATAGGGTTAACAAATCGTTCCTTGAAAATTGCCAACAAAACACTTTAAATTCAATGAGAACTCACAAGGATTGATTCAAAATGAAGCTACAACAAGCCTCTATCCAATTCATTAAAACTTGGATCAAAAGGACTCTGTACGGGCCGTACAAATTCTCTACAACAGTAATATTTTAAGGAAACACACAAAAAATACAATGAAGATAGGGAATTTCTTATTGATTTAACTTCAACTATGAATCTCCAACCTTTCCTTGAGTTTTGTGAGGCCAATTTATGCTTGAAAAACTCAAAACTCAACAGCCTTAACCACCTATTGAATTCCAACTAACCGTTGGTGTTCCCACTTTATGCATTTTTTTCAACTTTTCTTGCATTTTACAACATTTTGCAAGTTTTGGAAAATTTTGCAAATTAAATACCCCAACCACCTAATGACCTCTAAATTGACTTATTACATTATAAAATGGTCAAACATGACCATATTCAAATTTTGTAAACTAAAAACACAAAATTGACTTAAAACCTCCATGAACCAACTTTGCACAAATACCTTGGTGCCCCTGCACCACTCGTAGACCCTAAGGCTCATCTGGAAGAAATCTTGACAAGAACACAAGTAAAGACCAGCAAAGAAAAGAAGCCAAAGGTCAGATCACATAGTACAAGTGATGCTTCTGGCTCTAGAATACTACAAGTGGCCATCCCACATCCAACAAAGATGCAAATGCCCTTCAGAGCAAGGATTATCAAATAACAACCATCAACTTGGGCCCAACATCTAGAGCTGAAAAGATCAATGAATTCCAAGGATCCATTTCCACCATCCTCCAAAAAATGAGCAAAAATCAATCAATGAATTAGGAGCTAAAAGCACAAGTGGCATAATTGACTACCTACATACAACAATGGACAACATTTGGAGAAGAAGCTCCAATGGAATCACCTGTGCATGCCTTGTTATCAAAAGAGGTCAACAAAATGGAGAAGATGAAAAATTGGACTAATTCCACCTTGGACTGGGTCAAGAGATTTTTTAACATTGGTGACAAGGGAATTCACTACGCAGCCAAAATGCATAACATGTACCAGGTCTTGTAGAAAGAGGTAGAGCAGGTGATCGAGATCTGTAAAGAGTTCCCTGAACCTTATGGAATTACATACCCCAAGATCGAGAGAATTCTCAAGCTCTCCTGAGAGATCTAGGAAAATGATTTGGCCCTACCTAAGGGGGACCATTAGCTACTTGAAGCATGGTTACTTAATTTTGAATACAAGAAAGAGGTTCTGGAGAGATCCTTGATGGAGTTAGAGGCCAATAATGAGCAAATTATAGATCACTAGGTTGAATGTCATGATTTCTTAAAGCTAATGATAAGATATGAGATGCTAGCACTAGAATTAGATCAAGAGGTCATCAAGCGTGAACTCCACAAGAGATGGAGCAGGGAGCCGATGATACTTTGTCAGCAGACTTCATGGATTTTGTTGCGTGAGCCTTCTTAGAGTCAGAGAAAATGATCAAAGCATGAGAAATATGCATAAAACATCAGGACCAAATGGTGGAAGGATTCAAGAGGGTTTCCTTCTAGATCTCTAAATCCAACCTTTCTAATGAAAAGAAGCTCTTGGATAGCATTGGCAAGTTTTTTGAATATGCCACATTGCAAAAAGAAGCTGGAAACCCCATTATAGAAGAATTCTTTTTTTAAAGTAGCTAAAAAGCCAAGATCAGCTAGAGGAAACAATAGGCTACAAGACAAAATAGAGAAAATACAAAATAGTCTATTTATATATCATAAATTTTGTACTTTTAATGGGTGATGTGAAAA
>VDFB02166542.1:0-17408 GCA_007258455.2 Sequoia sempervirens | reverse complement strand
GAGTTACAAAAAAAATATTTTTAACACCTTATGTTGTTACAATATGAGATACACATAGAGAATAATAGAGAATAGGACAAGTACACAAATGCAATAACAACAGATATACATAGGGAAAACCCTTTCAGGTAAAAAAACCCCACCCTCCAAAAGCACAATACTTTCTCTATTACTTCAAATAATGAATACAAGATATCACCAAGTACAAAGCTTCTTCAACACGAACACCTGTTATGGAGTGATTATGTCAGCACTTCATTACCTGCAAAAAAACTATGCATTCTACAACTCAAGGCACTCAATAAATAGAGTGTTACAAGCTTCAAGAAGCATCTAGAAGGTGAGGGGCATCCAAATCCACATGGCACATTCTTCCACACCATAGACATGCATTTGGACACATGTTCAATATTTCCTTGCACCCCTTACACTTGTCAAACATGCAAATATTCTTCTTCCAAGATTGGGTGCCTAGAATATGCTAAAAATAGCTTATGACAGATGCCTTACAACTGTCATAGAATATGTCATAAATCTATCATAGAATCTGTCATAAGATTCGTAAGAGAATTTGTCATAACCAACTAAAAATAGTTGATTCTCTTACATCTTGTCATAACCCAACTTGGGTGCCGCCTTTCTCCATGCATTCAAAGATTCCTTATGATGTGTCATAGAATCTATCATATGTCATAGATTCCAAAGTGGGATGCCTATATCCACGGGATGATGATGTGTCATCCAATCACCTCCATCAGTGGATGAGCCACCCACCTAAGTGGGTCCCAACTTATGACATGACATCATAGGCAATTAAATAATAAAAATAAATACATTAATTACATCAATTAAATCAATATTATGAATCTAAGGTTGAGACACCTTAATCCCAACAGTCTTGTGCAGAGCCCCTACCTCTACCCTAGAAGTCTCGCATATCAAAATAGTTTGAAATTTTATTGAGGACAAACTCATGGTAGAGTTTCCTCAAAAAATGTTGCAGCACCTCATTTTTTTTGCATGGAGGATGGTAAAAACCCATCCACCACCTCTTCCAAAAATGGTTTTTTATCCCTTGGTGGTTACACCAATGGATATGGAACCTCTTGCTTGAAGGGTGTAAATGTTGATTCGTTCCAGGGTTTGTGCATAGGGAACACAAGTCAAATTCTATAATTTTTTCACCTTTCACTTGTTTATAAGATAATTTATCTAAATAAAAAATTTATACTCTCGTCTGTTATCTAACCAACTAGTTATTTGCTTACTAATTGAATCTACATTTGATAAGATTGATTCAAGTGATTGAGAAAGCATGGCTCTATGTGAGGTTGAGCTTGCAGGATCTTTCAACCTTGCAATTATATCCTCAATTCATTTTTTGTTGTTTTCAATTTTCCCCATTAAATTTTCTTGAGTTCTTGGATCATATTGAGGAATTTTTGGAGGTGTTTGTTGGGCTTGTTCTTTGGTAGATATTTTGGGTTGAGAATTAGGATTTTGAAGAGGAATTTCAAGAGGGTTTGGAGGTGCATTATCATTTCTTGAAAATTAAATAATTTTACATCAAAAACATATTAAATCTACCCATTTAATAACAAATTCAAACAAATAAAAATAAAAATTTACTCCTTTGACCTCCTCGACATTGTGGTGGTATTTTGGCAAAGCTTTGATGAAGAAATGATGAAGAATAAGCTCTCCTATAAAACGAGCATGCTCTTGAGGGTTTGTAAGCCACAGACTAGCAAGAAAATGCAGAAATCAGAATGAATGAAAGTTGTTATTTTTATTTATATCAACTATAATACGCTCGCATTATGAATTTTTTAAAATTTGAAAGATGGTTGGCCACTTTTTGGCCCCCCATCTTTCTGCACCTGCCTTTACATAATGTATGGTTCTACTTTTATATGTGATTATTGTTGTTGCTTTTGACTATGAACCCACTAGAAGATAGTTTTAATATTTAGACTTTCCTTGCTTCCATTCTTCTTTAAGATTCCAATGTATAGATATTTTCACTCTTATTAAAATGATACAAAAAAATCCATCTTAGTTACATTAACCAAGTACCCATATTAAACAATGATATAGGTAAGTGATAATCTATTTCACTACAAGTGAAAATAATTGGAAATGTCAAGTATAAGTAAGTGATGTTCATGAATGGCTCAATATAGATAATTGAGAGTTCCTATACATTATAAAGATGCTCCATCTAATTTATCTATTTAGAATATTGCCACTCAAATAAAATTTTCCTTATCATCTTTCTTTCCTTCTCATCAATTAGAGTCTCAAGTGTTTGGATAGGATTAGACTTGAGCTAATACCATATTAGTTGGCTTCGAGGTCAATTTATTAGTCATGTAGTAGGAGCAATTAAGCTTCAAGATTATTAAGAATGCATGAGTGATAGTTACACTTCAAGGGTGTAGAAGGGCCTATTCAAGTAGAGTGGGAGAAGAGGTGGAAAAATCTAAAATGGTTTTACATGGGGATGTATCCTTGGGGTTTTTTTGTACAACCCTATTTTCTATGCATTTAAAATTCATGGGAATGACTAAGAAATGTCCCATAGGTCATCACCATTTTTTGATAGGGAGAAGAAAAGTCCATGAAATGAGATTAGGAGATGAAAATGTTAGGGAAATATACTAAGGACAACCAGATTTTCATGACGTTACAAAAAAAAGTATAAAATGAAAAAAATGTTTCACATGCATGAACATATCTTTTGTGTATGCTTCCAAGCTATGAGTATTGAAAGAGAAAATTGTAACAAAAGGGTACAACATTCTAGAGAATTTTTATGTAATTTTCACTACTTTGTAAACAAAAAAACACAATATTGTTTGAAGAAACTAAAAAATTTCAAATAGCAATATTACTTATTGTTGAATTCATTTGTTATAAATATATTGATGAATGAACTTGTATTTATTGTTGATGGCACAAGTAAATACATTGATTACTTGTCTCCATCAAATTTTGGTCAATTCAAATATACTATGTCACAAATAATGTTTAGAATAGATTTCTACATGTTGGAATCTGGGATATTGACATATCACCCAATCCACGCTAAGATATTATGAACTAACCTTTGATTACCAAAGGGATAGTCCACAAGACTAGTGAGAAGGTGACAATGCCATCATTCATGAGTGAAAATTATTCAACATCTTAAATAATCCTCCAACTTAGTAGCTAATAAAAAATATTTAATCCCATTTAACTAAGAACCAATTTTTTAAAAATGTAAAATCTTATTTAAAATTTGAGCATGTCCACTAATTTAACTATGTCTGTCTATACACCATTATTACATTTCTAACTAACGTCAACATCAATTAAAAAACTAAAGTCAACAATGACAAGAAACCATGCAAATTGAAAATATAATGATGACATGTTGAAGTTTGTCATGGGCTCTGAGAGTTCAAACCCCAACTACTACAAAAATTTATAATAAGTCCACTACATATAATCAATAATCCCTACATTATAACTATTATCTATTATTTTTAGATAAATTTAATACCAAGAAAAGACAAATTTCATTGCTTTTAAATTTATATTTTTTTGGTACAATATTTTAATGTACCAAAACTTGAATAGTAAAATTAAGCAAATAGTTCATAATTCCTATGCAAGAAGCCAACAAAGACTTTTAATTATAGGATATACAAAATCCTAACGAACAAACTAACCACCATGAAATTTCATAATACAACCACACATGAACAAATTTAACTAGTGATGGCCACACAATATCTATCATTTATATATGCTTTTGAACCTAAAGAAAATAAAAATTAGGTTCACAATGAAAATTCAAGAGTAATAAATAATGTATTTTTATGAGAAAGCAAACAATAGGTTGTATTTAATCTCTACCGAGTTGAATTAAATAATTTTTTTTAAGAATTCTACAAAAAGGTTATAATAATGATAAGCTAAATAAATAAATCAAATTTCAATCATTCAATGCATTAGTGTTTTGCTTTCAATAGGAACTAATACTAGTATAGATAACTTAAATACATCTATCTAAAAAATGTGAAAAGATATCGATTTCGAGTTATATTTAACATATTATATTTATTATTGGATATCTACTATTTTGATGTGTAAATGGTTTTTAAAATATTTTGATAATAAAAGAGGGTAAAAACTTTATTGAATCATAATAGCAATACAAAGTCCAAAGAAAGAAGCCACAAGGGGCCAAAACAACAAGAATTAATTCACACCCAAGAAGCACCTCATATCCTCAGCAACCCACTCCTCAAGAACAGGGGCCATATCAACAGGGAGATTGCTCCAATCATCCACAGACCAAGAATCAATCTTTTCTGACGCCCATCTAGCCAGCCCATCAGCCACCCTATTCCACTCCCGTGGAATATGACGAAAAACAATGGACTCCAAGGTAGAGCACAAAGAAATAATCTGTTTGACAACCACAGCTAGCTGCCAATTCACATCCTCCAAATTTTGATTATTCAACATATCAATAACCACCTGAGAATCAGCTTCACAAACAATCCGCTGCCATCCAAGGGCAACCGCACGCTCAATCGCCAAGAGAATAGCACTTGCCTCCATAAGATTATTAGTTTGAAAACCACGATACATAGAAAAGAAGAAAACCACCACTCCAAGGCTGTCTCTACCAATACCACCAACCCCAGCATGCCCAGGGTTACCCCTAGACGACCCATCCGTATTAATTTTCAACTCCCCTAGAGCAGGCGGGAACCAAAAGCCCTCACGAGCAACCCTCTCACGCCCTCGCCTACGATGCACTTTGCTCAAAATACTCTTCTCCCCTGTGGCAAGACCCAGGGAATTTACAACACCCAAGTCCCCAGGATCAATCGGCACAGACAAGTCACACTTTGTAGTCAAAGTCTCCTGCAAAGCCCCAAGAATTCGCCTCCAAAGTTGCCCCACGAGCAATTTTTTATCCAAGAATATTCTTCTGTTACGTTCCAACCAAATTTTCCAAACAATCAAACTAGGACCAATGCTCCAAGCAATTTTAAGAAAAGAGGTTGTAGCAGGAGAAGAACCCTGTCTCTTCCAAAAATCCTCCAAAGAAGAGACATGGCAACACGGTAAGCTCCAAAGATTCCACCAGTGATGCCAGATAGTCTTAACAAAAGAACACTGAAAAAAGAGATGTGATAAGCATTCATCATGCTGACCACATAGAATGCACATGGAGGGCCCCTGGAACCCTCGTTTCCAAAGATTATCCCAAGTAAGACACTTTCCTTGAACCACGAGCCAAGAGAAAAAATTACACTTAGGCCAAGCAAATTTATTCCAAACATGCTTCCACCAAGAAACCTGGGAGCTTCCAAAAACCTATTTATCCAAAACCTGATAACCAGAGGCAATCGAAAATTTTCCTTTCAAGTCAGGACCCCAAGCAAGCACATCACCCCCTTGGAGAGAATTACAGACACGACCCGATAAAATCTTAGCAAGCTCTTGACGATCCTCCACCGCACCACCAGGAGGCCAATCCAAGGGGCTCTTCCACCTGGACACAAAAATTTGACCCAAAGATTGTTGAGATTTGAAATCATGCCACATGACTCCAACCCGCCTCCACAAAAATCTGGCACAAATCTTGGAGATGGGGATGAGATGACACAATGGGTGGGTGTCCATCCCAAGAATCATGCCAGAAAAGAGCATCTCGACCCCCATTACAAATCCAAAAAAGTCCCTGTTTAACCAGCTTGGCACCACGTTTAAGGGTACTCCAGATCACAGAGCCTTTCCCCTCCATATTGAACCTTGCTACCTCCCTACTTTCTACCGCCCCCAAATATTTGAAGGTCAGAATTTTAGCCCAGCACATATGTTGTTGAGAGCACCAACGCCAATACAACTTAGCAGCCAAGGCCTGCCCATTCAAATTAGTCCACCGTAAACCAAGACCCCCCTCCTGCTTTGGCCTACAAACAACATCCCACTTCACCAGACTCCATTTTCTATGAAGAAGATTACCAGCCCACAGAAACTGACGAGACAATTTCTCGAAATCTCTAATAAAACTTGAAGGAGCAGAAAGAACAAAGCATTTATAAACAGGAAGAGCCTGGACCACCGACTTTAAAAGAGTCACTCTACCTGCTGAAGAAAGCCACCTGCAAGTCCAATGACTGACCAATCCTCGAAACTTATCAAGAGTCTCTTGCCAAAACCTTTTGGGGAGAGAGCGAACAAGCAAGAGGGATTCCAAGATAGGAAAAAGGAAGCGAGCCAATCTGAAACCGAAGGATACCAGCAATTCTCCTTTGAATACCCTTAGGAGTGTGGAAGAAATATATGGACTTCCCCTCATTTATGCGCTGCCCAGAAGCTGCCAAGTAACTGTCCAAAACACTGCGCCAATTGAGAGCCTCCTCAACCTTAGCCCTGCCCATCAAGGCAGTATCATCTACAAATTGCAGATGAGACTGAGGGGGAATATCATCTCCCCAACTCCATCCCTGAAGCAAGCCACTAGCAACCTGAGCACGAATGAGTCTTCCCAGGCCTTCCGCAAGGAGGATGAATAAGTAAGGAGATAGGGGATCTCCTTGCCTAAGGCCTCTAGAAGCACCAAACAAACAAGTGGGCTCACCATTGATAAGCACCGAAAAGGAGGAGGAAGTGACACAACTCCTAACCCATTCAATCCAACCCTCAGCAAAGCCAAAAGCTCCAAGGATTTTAAATAGAAAGCTCCATTTAACACGATCATATGCTTTAGCCATGTCCAACTTGATAAACATAGATTTATCTTTTGAGGATTCCATAGAATGGATGGCCTCAGCAGCAATAACCACCCCATCCATGATCTATCTTCCAGCAACAAAACCCCCTGCTCTTCAGAAATTAAGTCATCAAGCCAAGGCTTCAGCCTTTCCACAATCAACTTAGTAATAATTTTATACACAACATTACATAGAGCTATAGGCCTAAACAAATCCAAGGAGTTAGCTCCCATCTTCTTAGGAATAAGAGCTAAAAAAGTAACATTCAGGGACTTCAACATTTGTTTATGCATAAAGGATTCTTGGACAACTTCTAAAAGGTCCAATTTAACCACTTCCCAGAACTCCTGAAAAAATTCAATGGGGAATCCATCAGGCCCAGTAGCTTTACCTTTCTTCATTTGGAACACAACCTTCTCAAGCTCTAACAAGGTAATAGGAGCAAGCAATGCTTCATTCATTTCATTAGTCACCAGCTTCGGGATACAATCTAAAATTTTAGCTTCATCCTCCTCCGCAGGAGGCAAATCCTCAGAGAAAAGGGTAGAGAAATACTGAATGCATTCAGTTGAAATAGAGGTTGAAGAGGACAAAGATTCCCCATCAGGCAACAAAATAGAAGAAATAGCATTACCTTGTCTTTGATCCTTAACTGAGTTATGGAAGAAAGCAGTGTTTCGATCCCCAGCCTGGAGCCATTCAATACGAGACTTTTGTTTCCAAAAAATCTCTTCTCTTAACTCCCATTCCTCAAGCTCTTTTGTTGCAGCAACCTCTAATAAACTCAGCTCCTCTGAGAGGCCTTGATCTCGAATTTGTCTGGTAATTAGGTCTAGATTATCTCGTGCCTTTTGCTTTTCCTGAAATAAATTACCAAAATGCTGCCTATTCCATCTTTTCAATCTGTATTTAACATACTGGAGCCTCTTTGAGAAAGAGTACATGGCAGTGCCATATGCTGGCTTCCCCTGATCCCACCAACTAGGGAGCAAAACATGAAGAGATTCATCCCTAAGCCACATGAGTTGGAACTTAAAGGTCTGTCTAGCACACCGTTGAGGCACATCAACCACTAGCTTAATAGGCCAATGGTCAGAACCACGACCATCCAAAATTTAGAGCTAGTCAACCACCTGTCCCCCACCCAAAAACTAGACACCAAAAATCTATCAAGTCTTTCAGAAATAGAAGCATCACCAATTCTCCTATTATTCCAAGTAAAAAGACCATTGCCAGGCTTGATATCCACAAGATTCAAAGCAGAGATATTGTCCTGGAGCAATAATGCAGAAGCCTCCAGCCTTGCAATACCACCTCGTTTCTCTGCAAGCTCCGTGATAGCATTAAAATCACCTCCAATAATCCAAGGATGGTAGGGAAATAAGCTGCGAACTAAACGAATGTTGGACCACAAAAGTTGCTTGCCCTGCAACTCCACAGGCGCATACACATTGGAGAAGAGAGCAATTTCCCCTGACATAAAACAAGAGGCCACCATGGAAAGGGAGGACTTAAAAGACACCCACCAAAGGGGGCAGATCTTACGCGGGTTCCATAAGCACGCCACCCCGCCAGAAGACCCTTGAGCACCAGTGCATTGGCATCCACCATTCCCCCATAACTTAGGAACTAAATCCATCATACCCTCCACAGAGAGCTTAGTCTCCTGCAGAAAAAGAACATCAGGCGAATGACACCTAATCAAATCCCGAACAACTTTTTGTCTAGGGCCACTGTTCAAGCCCCTTACATTCCAAGAGAGAACTATCATTTCGAGGGGCATGAAAAATGTGAATCCAGAGTCTTGACTGACCCTGACTCCACCAAAGTCTCCCCTATCATCTTAATCTTTTCCTCATCCTTCTTCCTTCCCAGCTTAGAAATTTTCTCCGGCCCCCCCTTCTTGAGAACTTTTTGTAGAACACCCAACTGAGAGGACGCCTTAATATTCTTCTTACCCACCTCCGGACCAACTTTCTGCAAGAGGTGAACCTTATCCACACTATCTTTCACTACCTCAGCACTACCACCCAACTCATCCTGAACCCCCATTTGACGATCTGTCCCTAGAGCCAAAGTCCCATCAGCAAGCGGAGCCATAATCACCTCTGAGTTGAGTATTACCTGACCAGGATCTTTCCCGACCTCATCTAAGCATGGCACTCCCATACCCCCCTCCTGTTGGGGAGCAAGCATTGCCTCAACCAAAGGGCCATGTTGATCAATATCCAAAGTCCCATGATCTAGATCCAGAAATCCTGGGTTCACCTCCTGCTGACTAAGATCCTCCAGCACCTCAAACCTATTGAAGGTGTCCTCCTCCTGCCTGTCCTTCAAAGTCCTTTTATGACCTTTATTTCTGTTTCGGCCTCTAACGGGAATAAAACCATCTTCCCTACCACCAGAACCCTGAATGGGGTCCTTGCCCTTATCCACCCTAGGTGGATTAGCCGAAGGTTGAGAAGATTGAGCCTCCAAAGGCTTGGCCTTTGGACATCTGCGCAGGAGGTGACCATACTCATGACAGAAACGACAACGAAAGGAAGTGTTTCATAATCCAGCTGTTGCACCCATGAATAATCTCCTGCACTCACTTCTAAAGAGTCTGGCAATGGCTTACTTAAATCAATTTCTACACAGAACCGGGACAAAAGTCATTACCTTTTTGAATTGCGTTTGCTGAGACGAACCCACAGGTTTCCCCAGCTTCGAGGCTAATAGGTACAACACATCCTCTCGCCAGCATTCCACAGGGAGCCTTGGAAGACGAACCCAAACCGGAACCCGATTCGGAAGTTCCTCCGCCGGGTTGAAGCCAGCATGCCATGGCTTAATGAATAAGCCCACCTGGTTATAAAAATATGGGCCCCCTTCAAAAATCCTATTCCGATCAGCCAAGCAGTCAAATGTAACCATGAAGTAGTTATTTGCCAGGAGGCGGATCTCCATCTCTCCCTCAGGCATCCATGTCTTTTGAGCCCACATATCCAAGAATTGCAAAGAAATTTTCAAACCTAAGAATTTGCAATAAAGAGAATGCCGTGCATAATAATCAATGTCTTTAGCCAGCATCTCCATTGGAATGACTACATTCGGCCTCTCTTTACACCGTTCGAGGCACCCATTAATCTTTGGAATTCTAGGCCCCCCTGCCGAGCCCATCTCGACTTTCTCAGGTTCCACCGAAAAAAGATTATTATAAAAAATCTTTGAACCCTGTGGAGAGGGTTTCGAACCAAAAGCAGAGCGGAAGTCCATATTGGGACAAACCCTAGAAGATTCTCCAGTATCCATCAAAGAGCACACAACACAAAATGAGCAAGCAAGGCCAAAATCAAAACCAAGAGCCCTTCGATGAAGGCACACTCCACTGGACACCAAGATCACAACCCCACTACCCCAGAATACACACCTGCTTCAAAAGAAAAGAACCTCCCCCCCCGAATAGCGTAAAAAACCCACCCCCAAGAAGCTCCAGAGAAGAAGAGAACAGATCCGACCTCCAAACACGCATGCAACCACCAGAAGACCACATGCGCCGAGCCTAGATGGTTGCGGCCTCATGCAAACACTTGAGCCCATTTCCATCACCAATTTTCAAAGTCAAGTATCTTTTAAAATATTATATTTATTATTAAATATTATTATTTTGACTTGTAAATGTTCTCAAATTTAAGATAAAAGATAAAAAATTGTGAACACACTCACACCATTACACTTCATTCTTTTGTTGTCATTGTAAAATACTTTTAGACGTTTAAAAGTCACACACAATTAAGAAATTTAAAATAAAAGATAAGAATTGTCATTAACACATTCACATCATTACGACTCACTGTATTTATTAATTAATTGAAAATTAACAGCACGCTATTTTTTATTTTTCAATTAATTAATGAATATAATAAAAAATGCATCCTCCTTATTTAATAGACAATACATTCATACCATTACACTTTACTCTTTTGTTGAGATTCACTTTGCACTAAAACAGTTAATAATTTGTTAAATCTAGTACACAATACTTCTCAATTCTAATCATTCAATTATTTAGGTCAAAAGTGGTAAGTGGCATCTACCACCGAAAGATATTAGATAGGAACACGGGAGACCCGATGAGGCGCGGAGTTGTTGGAAAACCATGTATGAGCATTTAAGTTTCGTACAATGGCTCTCTGTAAAATAAAACCTCCACGAGGAAGACTGCAGATCTTAAAGTAAACGGTTACGTGGAAAAACGGCATCCTCTCCCATTTTCTCTCCGACTTTCCCTCACCCACAAACTCTGTCATGCACACCATGGCGCACGCACCCGACCTCCACCGCAGGCGCGCGAGCGCAGACGGACTACTCGCAGCAGCTCTTCAAAATGCCTCTGTTGAGATGAACCACCATCAACAGCAGCACCAGCAGCACCAGCAGAAGATGAAGATGAAATCATCAATACCGGCCGTGTGGGACTGTGGGAGTAGTCTCTATGATTCCTTCGAACTCTTCACCTTTTCTCAGCAACTGAACCGTGCAATTGCCGGGGAGGGAATATCGCCGTCGTCTCTGCCATCTGCTCGACTTATAAAAGATAAGCATGCCCGAAGTGTTTCAATGCCCCACTTCGCCACCACATCCACTTCTCAACTGTACAGGCCAGTTGTTAAGGAAGATGAGCCCATGAAAGATATTGATTTCTCACTTCACTCTAACTTTGAGCCGCTGCGTCCCAAGGCGCGGAACAGATTCGGGGTTCCCAAATTAGTGCAACGGCTCTTCACCAGAGCGTTCCACAGAAAGGGAAGAGATGGGGCAAAGTCCAAAACTGATGATGAACATCGCAAGGTCAGCAGATCTCCATCGGAGCGCATACTTTGCTTTGCTCAGCCGCTTATCAAGCTCCGGTAATATTGGTCTTATGGGATCTCTGAAATTGCTTCAGAGTTTGAATACCCAGATGAATAAATTGTACTACTTGTTTTGGAACTGGTTTAATAACTTAGCCATGAAGCCACTGTGCAGTCTGTAACAGATGGTTGGCATGTGGGGTAACATGTATGATGATTTAATAACCTGCGCCTCGGCTGCCGAGTTCACCATCTGTTTACAACTGTACTGAGCAGCCATTGAATTGGTATGTTTCATATATTAAGTATTCAATTGTTGCAGAGTAGTTTAATCGTACTAAATTCTCTCGTTTCCCAACGAAGCAGGTAAGTATAGCACAGAGGATCCCACCGCTGTTGTGCCTGATCTGTTATCTAGGTAGTCCATTTAATCTCATAAATTATTGCTCAACGAACACTAAAGATGCGACGTTGCTTTTTTAACATATTTTTCGTTTGAATCACACTCAGTGAACTTTATGAAAAATATGGAAAAATTATATCTATTATCTACTATATTTTCAAACGTTCTGAAATATAGGATCAGTTAGATTGTCCAATCATGTGTCCATTTTTAATTTCTATTTTTCAATAGTGGATGTAAACTATTGTTACATCAAATACATAAACTTTTCAAATCGCACTTCATGCCAATTCTCTAATTTTATTGGATAAATTATATACTGAGCTCGTCAAAATAAATTGTTGTACTTTTTTGTTTTAGTTGTATGTGTTTTTTTAGATATTTGATTGTTTTATATTTAATTCAGTTAGTTTTTCAATCAATGTTTTAAATTATATTTATTGAACTATCATTAAGAAAAGAAAAGTGATGGGAAACTTCAATTGAAAAACTAATACAATTGAATCCAAAAATAATTTTATCTAATATTATTCATATTAAAAACGTGTTACCTCATTAATTTGTTGTTTTAATAGAAATTAATGAAGTTTGAAAAAAATTATTATGTTTACTAGAGTAAACATAATAGCCATGAGTTGTTGAAATCACTAATTTTAAAATACATTAGTTACTAATTAATTTAATAAAATAAGTTATAAATAATTGATAATATGTTTTAGATAAAAGTTTACAAAGTTATGTTGTATAAAGTTTTATGGAATATGTGTTAGGAAAAATAATGTATTATATTAATTTCATTTTAATTTTAAGTTACATTAATGAGGTTTTTATATGGACCCTTATTCATGTTGAAATAAAAAAATATAAGATACTAAAAATAATAATTGAGATTAAATCAAAATAAATAAAAAACCTTTACTTAGTCAATAAGGTTACAAAACAAACAATATAGTTCATACATTCAACAAAATTCAATCATAATTACATTATAATCTATTTAAATTGAAAAACAACAAAACATTAGTTATCAAAGACAAGGGTTTTGTTAGCCCAACTCAAAGTTCCAAAAAAAAAAATCCTTAGTATGTAGTTGATTTTTCAATTAAGAGGTCTACTTATATGAGGGCATTCATAATAACCATTAAATCACCTTTAATCTACACTTGCATGACTCCAAATTGATCTGAAACTTTTATACCAAGAAGTAACACCTATATCTCTACTTCATTATTAGTACATATAGCTAATTATTTAGATGTTGTACTAGTATGCTACTTATTTAGAACCTCTCATCATATCCATCCCCCATCCCAACCTTTGTCCCTATACCCTTCTCCATCCATCCCCTAATATAATCCATTGTGTTGGCCCACCTATCATGTCTTATCTAATCCATCAGTCATTCTCATTTACGACCTTATTTAGGATAGGAGCATCATATCTAAACATGGTCTAGATATTGTAAACCTTTTATATACAATCAACTCCTCTTGTAACCCTCCATCCTATACTCTCATTAAGGATCATTCCTCTTTATAGCTTTGTCACACTTTTGATGCATATCTTCTTACCTACACATGCGCCATACCTTCATAGTGCCTCTATCTATCAAATACCTCTCTACATAGGTTCCATAAAAACTTGGCACAAGGTCTATGCCTACCTATCATGACCTATCCTACACAAGTTCCACACAACTTTGGCACTTATGCCTACCTATAAAGATTCTCTTTCCATATGTGTCACACTTCCTTAGAACTTGTGTATGTATGTATAGATGACACACTATCCTATTGCCTATGTAGTCCTAAATTTATTTCCCTACATAGGTACCACACTTCCTTGGCACTTGTGCATGATGTATCAACTTTTGTATATCTCCTTGCATGTACACTACACTTACCCATTCTTGAAAACCTCTCTCTATATAGGTGCCACACTTCCCTAGAACCTATGCAATTATCTTGGTATTTTTGTGTTTCTCTTTCCACCAATGCCTCTCCATGCACATTTATATCCTCCCACTACCTTGAATCATCAATCCATTATCTCTAGGACATAAATATTTTCTATGTGAAATAATCCTTGGATATCACATCTTGAAATGATTTTACCTCGTCCATTATCCCTCACATATTCTCCAGTTGAGTCATGTTAAGTCATTTATTATCCTTCAATCATTTCATCATTTTTCTTCACCTTGATCCTCCCTTATCACTTAATTCTAATCAAATGAGCCCCAACCTAAATCCAATCCCATATGGACCTATCATAAAGAATCTTCCAACCTAATGAAACAAACTCCAATCCCATCCACCTATCCTAAATAGTATTTTAACCTAGCTAAATGAGCTCAAATTCCATCAATATATCCCAAACAACCTTCCAACCTAACTAAACACACTCTAATCCCCTTCTCATATCCTAAAAAATATCACAACCTAAATGTAATACCTAAACACACTCCAATCACATTCACTTATCCTAAACGACATCACAACCTAACCCTAATCTATAAACACATTCCAATCCCATCCACCTATCTTAATGACATCATGACCTAACCTTAATCCCTAAACACACTCTAGTCTCTTCCACCTATCCTAAATGACTCCTTAACCTAATTATAATCCCTAAATGCACCACAGACCCATCCACTTATCCTAAGAAACACTACCCTAACCCTAATCCTTACATCAATCCATCTTCCATCCATGTCATCCTAACTCTCATTCCCTCAACCATCCCATACACGCCACCTTCATCCTTGACTAATGACTTGGTTTTCCCTTGCCACTCATTCCACCACCAAGATAGCAACCAAAAGAAAATTCTTACCCATGAATAATCTAAATTTGAAGCATGATCATAATACACATCATCTATGTGCAAACACTCTAAATCCAAAAAAGTCTCACCCAACATCCCATGCTCATCTAAATGCATCCACTGGATTTATTCATTGCCTTATTGCAAGATATTTTTAATCCTAAAATCATCATTCCACATTATCAAGATATATCCTTCCCTTTCATCCTTTCATTCTCATTATTAACAACACTATCTAGTTATGTTCATGTAAATGGGGGACTAGAAGGGGGGCAAAAGTGGCCATTTTTTTTAAATCAGTAAAAAAATTAGATCTTAGATGAGAAATTGAAGATAGCCACACTCAAAAGTTGAAGATGTTACAAGGAAAAGATTCATAGTACTTAGAATCTAGTTTCTAAAGTACTAGTTTTTTTAAATAGTGGAGATTAAGAGGTTCAAATAGGAGGAGCACACAAAATACTCCTATTTTTGTCACAAAATATAAAATAGCACATGGTGTGCTCTCCCTAAAATGTTGAATTTTTAAAGTATGTCACAAATCACTTCAATGAGAAATTAGCTAACATCATGTAATTTATGCTTAACTTTTTTACTATTTTTTAATCAATATATAATTTTTAATTAATTTTCTATGTGGACACATCCTAAAAAATTGAAAATTTGAGTTTTCTCCCCCTATTTTTTAAAAAAAGAATTGAAATGCAAATTATTTTAATGTGTATATAGTAAGTGTAAAATATAAAACTGTAATTTGTTTTGAATTTGGATGAAGAGATAAAAAATGACACTAAAAATACTATATAGAGGTTTTTGGAGAAAAAAAATAAGGCACTAGCAAAAGAAATTGAAGAGACCAAAACCTTAACATATTGAAAATGCAAAAAAAAAAAATGGTTAAAAAGATAAGAGATAGATTGATGTTATTGTGGCATTTTTAGATCAATGTTGAAAGATGTGCAAACTTAATGGAGAGCATGTCCAACATTTAGTTGTTTTTCTATATTTTCTAGAAAACACATCTTTGAGAATTTATATGCAATTCCAACCCTTTGGGTTGGATAACTAACAAAAATCCAATCCTAAGGGTTGGAAATATCCAAGGAAATTTATAGTGTAAGTGTTTTCTAATGTGCTTGCATTATAACACACTCATGTTATAACACAAGCACAATTCCTTGCATGTAAAAAATAGAAAATGGTCAAAAAACTTGTGCATAGATTATGATTTTGAAACCACATGCTTTGTTTTACCCTAATAAATTCATAAATCTATGACATAAAAATGCACTTTATGGTTTTAAGAAATTACAAGAATTGTTTCACTAATAGATCACCTTTTCTTATTTTGTTGATGCAGAAGATTAAAATTGAATTTGATAGTTTGAATGACTATTTTAATATTTTTGAAGAATATGAATGATTATTTTCATAGTTTGTATTTGAATTTGATAATTTGCAATCATTATTTTCATTATTTTGACCATTTGGATATAGAATTCAACATCATACCAAGAAAATTAATCAAAAAGTTCTCAAACATTAAAGGAGCATGAAGCCAAGAAAAAATGAGACAACTTTATGAAATTGAGAAATTGAATCTCAGAGTTGATGACACATCCTCTTTTCCATCACAATTTGATATTGAACAAATTCTTCAGACACTAATTGAATTTATTTGACACACAGGTGAAGCTAGCATAGTTGATTATATTTTGATATTGCATGATGCCAATATATTAACCTTTCTATATGTCTCACCTTGCATGCCCTTATCCAACCATACATTCTACTTTTAGAGTTATAAGTCATAGATATGGTAACTTTCTTATGAATACATTGTTTGATAAATAATGTCAAAAACCTTCATCTCACACTCAAGGACCTCCTTAGACACATGATCCTATTGTTAAGTTAAGAGTATTCGTAAAACTTATCACACTATGTACACTGTGGTCTAGAAATAGTGATAATTCCTTTCCACCCATTACTACAACATGTTATCCAACCAACCTATTTGTAAGGTTACTTGTAACCATGCAAAAATATGGTCTTCTTATACATGCATGTTTTTTATAAGGAAAATCAGGTTTTGAAGGGGCCCTGAAACCCTTTACAATGACAACAAGTTGCAAGAAAGACTAAGAAATTAAAAACTACAGCCCAAAAAAATAAAATGTTGACAACAAAAAAAACCAAAGAAACCCATCAGCACACCAGCAAAAAATAAATCAACAACCCAGTTGATCAAGAAAAAGAGTCAGCAACAACTACAACATCTTTTCTAGGACATTAACCGAGGCCATATTTTCCTCTATGACCGGGTATGTGCAGGATCATGATGGGCCAAAAAATGACGATATGATGGGTATGTGTAGGGTATGTGGCTAGCGACTTTTTTTTACCCAAAATTGATGAAACAAAAAAGGGTTTTAAAAGGAGATTCTTAGCTTTCCACCAATATAAATTATGCTTTACTTTGAATTTAATAAATAATTATTATTCATTTTCTATTTGAATTATGACTAAAGTCTTGATTGATAGGTCGATTGAAAAATA